>JAOTQG010095495.1:0-13631 GCA_025631175.1 Iris virginica
ATTAAATTACTAAATATGTTTAAATTTATTAATTATCGCTCACTTAAATAGGTTAATTTTGAAAAAATTATAAACCCGCAAGTTTAATCGGGTCACAAATTGCCACCCCTAAATATTTAGATATATTTGTGTTCCAATGCATATGGAATATTTTTTTTATTTAGTTAAAAATATTATTTGAAAATGGAAAAATATTAAATGATTTGGGTTTAATATGAAATTAAGTAATGTGTAAAATAAATTATTAATTAGATGCTTAAATATCACATAAATAATTATAACATTAAGATTTTACTATATTAGATTTTTATTTAAATGAAAGAAAAATTAAATATATATTCTCGAACATGAACTTATATCGAGGACTACACTAATATTGTATATAGATACTCGTGATCCAATTCAGGAGTTAAGACTTGAGGATGGCATGCAGTATCGTTTTAGTTTATGTTGTACTGATTAATAGGACAAAAATAGGTCATAATCATAGCAGCAACAAAATTTGTGCAAAAAATGTATAAAATCATAGCTGGCTACAGTTAGGGTTAATGTTTGCATTTTAATTAATCGCTTCATGTAGACATTTCAAAAACGAAAAATTGAATTTCATGTATGAAGATTGATGTTAGATGATAGATTGATTTATTTTATTAGGATGATGAAAAAAATTATTAGTATTTTATTTTATTTTTATTTATTTGATACATAATGAAGTATAATCTCGTATTCTTTCAAAATTCTTTAATTAGTGACCACTTCTCAGTACACAACTAAAATGCTACTTAAGCCTCGGGGCATAGGCCAATTGGCTCGTTCTTTTGGGGTCATTAAGTTTTCTAATTAACGGTCCGCACGGGTTCCACCCTTTCAGTGCGATCACCAATCCGATGATTATCGGCAGACATCCAAAGATAAATAGTGCAAAATGTAGTCCTCCACTGAATATTTAATTCATCTCTGTTGCGTGTGACAGAGAGAGAGTTAATTCTTAATAGTCAGTAATAATTCAATTCAAGTATAATATATAATATACATCATATATTAGTTTTAAATATAATGCTGAATAAAAATAAAACGGTCCAACTCAAACATAGTCACTAACAATTCAATTCAAGTATAATATATAATATACATCATATATTAGTTTTAAATATAATGCTGAATAAAAATAAAATGGTTCAACTCAAACTTAGCTCAACTCGACAAAATTTGAATTCATTCGAATTGTTAACAAACAATATATATTTAGAGATTCAAATCGAATAGAATTGAATCGAGGCCAAACCGACTCCATTGAAAATATTAAAATTTGATAACAACCTATAATAGGACTTGGACTTGGATGATGGACGTGGAATCACTCTAATATTTAGGTATATTGGTGTTCCAGTGCATATGGAATATTTTTTTTATTTAGTTAAAAATATTATTTGAAAATGAAAAAATATAAAATGATTTGGGTTTAATATGAAATTAAGTAATGTGTAAAATAAATTATGAATTAGATGCAAACGATCCTTTGGCAGGAGGTCACTTTCGGCTAAGGAAGCTGAGAAGTAAGCTTAGAGCCTAAGAGATGTAGTTCAGTCGTTAGGGAAGATGCGGCTTAAATATCACATAAATATTTATGACATTAAGATTTTACTTATAAATTAGATCAGCCTTCACTATTCATGATTTGACAATCAGAACAGTGAATTTGCTGAAAACAATCTCAGCCATTCACCTTTTACAAATTGGATGATTGAAAATTACACACGTATTTCGACACTTACCAACACACATATACTGGCACTCTTACATGCAAACTGATACTCACATATACTTTCATCATTTTTTACATTCGAAAGAAGCAAAACAAATAAATAAGTAAATAAATTCAGCCATTTCTATCCAAGAATCAGAACCCAATTTTTTCGTGAGAAACAAAACAAACAATTTTCACTTAAAATCAAAACCTAAAATTTCCATGAGAATAGTGTTGAAGATAAAAACTGTGAAAATGGATTTTTCTTTGCACCACCTGTAGGCAACATCTTCTATCTTATGATGGCATGCTGCCCATCACTGATCAATACCGTCTCAATCCAATAAATATCGCCTCCCTCAAATTCCAATAACCCCAAGCCCAAGGAAAGTTCTTCTTAACCAATTTGACCTCCCGTGGGCCTAAATTGCCAAAATCTCCTTTCAGCTGTCGATCGCCTTTGTCTTATGGTCTTAAAAATTATATGTTAAGATCTGTAAAAAATTGAAAAACGATTATTTTAGATCCGAAAAATAAAAAGAAGCTAAGATCTAAATAAAAATGATGTTTATACTTGTACATAATATATATATTTAGATTGATTGAAAAAAAAAAGATCTGAACCTAGCAATGTTTAGATTCGAAAAAATATCACCATTTTTACATCTTAAAAGAAAGGATAGAGAGGGGTGGTGAATATAATATATATATATATAATATTTGAGATTTATGAGAGAGAAAATTTAAAAATTAAAAAATCTGAGTAAAAAATACTCAAAAGAACGCAAGCGTCTAATTAGAACTCTCATAAATATTGTTGATTTGATGGAAGTGCTTGTTGATATATCTTCAAGATAGTCAAAGTATGAGGAAAAAAAAATATAAAAGAGGAAGAAACATATGGTTAAAAACTTTTAATTTATATAATAAAAATATCATTGTTATCTTTTGAGAGAGAGAAAATAGAAATGCGAGTATTTTATTTTATTGTTTTTTTAATAAAAATTATTAGTAATTCTTCCACCTGCTTCCAACTATTACCTCTTAACATATCGTAAATATGTGAAATATCTTAGCACTAAGCTATATATTGATATTATTATTGAATATAAATATTTTAAAATGAGTAAATTATTTAAAAAATATAACTCACATCTAATTACGTTAGTACTTTATTTTATTGGTTGTATTCTCCTGGATATTTTATACCAAAAATTTTTATTTTTTAATTTTTTTTATTAATCCCATATTTTTTTATATAATTCCCTCTTACTTTTTACTTTAATCTTACAATTTTTTTTATATAACTCTCCCTTACTTTTTAATTTTTACTTTAATCGTTACAAAAAAATTCAAAAACTAAAAACTCAAAAATCAAATTAATAACCACCCACCCCTCCAAACGCGCTCTCTTACAAAAAAAAAAAAATAAAAAAAATAAAAAAAATAAAAGTGCAATAGGGAGCACAGTACAGTTGAGTCAAGCGCGGTCAAAGTTCATTGGTTTAGTTCGCCGCCATCTCTACCCCCTCTCTCGTCCATCTTCATAGCAGCCGGAAGCGCCGTGTGGCTACCTGTGTAATTACCTCATTCTCTCGCGCTGTCGGTCTCCGTCTCCTAAGAAAGAAGAAGAAAAAAATGGAGGGTCGTACGGATGATATCATGTCTTTATTATTACAGTTTAATCACCATCGAAACCGAACATCCCGCGACGAAAAGCAATTGATTCTCAAAAGAAGGTCACTTTTATCCTCTCTTTCTCCCTAATTTTTGTTTTATTTTATTTTTCAAGTTATTTTTTCCACACATACCCAAATTGGGATCAATGATTGAGCCTGCAGTCAATGTAGCGATAGTAAAAATGTGAAATTCATCAGGGTCTTCAACAATGTTCTGAATTGGCTTACGTAGTCTGCTACCCGTGTAGTTGAACAAAATTTGACACCCAGCTTGGGACGGAGAGGATATAAGGTTTTGGATACAAAATCTATCGGGTTGGCAGGCTGAAAAGGGTATGGAGGTCTCATCCCTTGGTGGCAGGGCCGATTAGACAATCAATCAGCAATTGCAAATATATACAACAACAACAACAACAACAATAGTAACAAAGGCTTACATCCAATCACTTGGGTTGGCTACATGAATCCTTTTGTATAAAAACTTTTTGTTACCTTAGTACTCATTTGCTAGATGGGATTTACATGGATTGCAGTAGGTTTAACCAATGACTATTTGGGTTCAATTTGCACTATAGAATTGTGTTGCATGGCAACGAATTTTCCAGGGGAAAGAAATCTATATGGACTTTCAGTAGGATTATGTGTGGTTTATTCATGTTTCCGTCAATTTCATACCTGCATATTATAGTTTAGCTTTAATAGCTTATTTTGATGAAGTTTTTGATATTGTTTTATTGTTCATGCTCAGTGCTCACAACACATTGCCTTTACCAAAAGCAACTACTTGAATTCTTTGCAGGTGGTTAATGGGGCTAGCTCTGTCAACTGAGGAAGAGAAGCAATTGAAAGCGTCCGCCTTTCAAACTGATAGGTATGCACTAAATTTCTTATCGGGTGGGGAAATAAAGTTCAATGGGTTGTATAAATTATTTGGAATTTATTTATGGACCGTGCTAAGAAACTTGTTTACGAATCAAAAATAGAAAAAGTTGCATTGAGAATGAATACAAGTGTGTTCAAGACCCCAAAATGAATTGATGTTGCTTCGAAATGCAATAGTTTTCCTTTTTCTGCTCTTAACAAGTGCCCTTTGTTAAACTTTTTGTTGATATGTGATTTTGATAGGATCTTATTTGCTCGGTCCTAGTAATTGGCTGAATTGGTTTTGGATGCTTGCGCAGTACATAAAACATTACAATTATTTCAAGTGCATACTCTACTACTTTCTCTGGCCCAAAATAATAATAATAATTTTTTTTTTGGGGAATAATTTTGATCAAAACTGTTCTGCTTTTACTGAATTCATCTTTGCAAACTATTATGTCCCAAGCTGCACTTGCAATGATATGTCGTGGATACTAAGGGTGGCAAAGTCATGATGATCTTTTCCTAAAGGGGATCACTGTTTTTTAGGGTTAGACAAGTATATGGTAGTATCTCAATTTGATTACAATGGAGGTCAAAATTATAATATAGTGGTTTGCCCCCAAAACAGGGTCAAAATGATTTAACATCATGTGTTTTTAACCCTTTTATGCAAAGAGTTGCTTCACCACTTTGTGCTTGTATAATTGCTAGTAAGTCTGACACATAAAGCAATTTCCTAAAAGCTTGATATAGGTGAAACCAAAAAGATACCTTGATTTTGTGATGGAGGGAGTACTATCAATATACCATTGGACGCCATTTGTCCATTTCTTTAATAACAGATTAACAGTTGGTTTATTCGATTTTTCTCCTCTTTCACATTCACTTCTGTTTCATGTGCCTTTGAGAGCTCTTTATTTTGGTGTCAGCATGCTTGACGAAGCTGTCTTAAAATTGAAGAAGCCAATAGCACGTAAAGCATTAATTTTATATGCCCGCTGTTGAGTTATCAAACAGATATTGGGTATTAACAAGCATTGAATGCAATTATTTAAGATCTAGGATTACTCACGCATTATCAGTTGGTTTTGAGACAAACCCTGGACTTTATTATGAGTACCTGAACACTCTCTTTACGTGCGAGCCCAAAGGCTGATTATGATCTAGCTCCGTGCCACCCTATCTTAAGTGTCCATGCTCAAGTTTGGCTATGCATGGTGGAACTTGTAGAAAAATTTGAACCCATATCGAGTATTAACAAGCCTTGCATTCAATTAATAAAGATTCTGGGCTCCTATTCTAATTGTCAATTGGCTTTGAGATTGAATGTGGCATGTAAGATTTCATAATTTATTCTAGTTTTTTCCGCTCGCGTAGGGACATCATAAGATAGTACTAGTTAAGGCACTTATTCAGTAGAATCCAGATTGAGAGTAGCTTCCGTAGAATTTAGTTCTTTTTCTTAAGGGCCGAGAATGGGTACGGATTTGGTTGTTACATTGGAACGTTGATCATAATTTATGATACATAGATATAATGGCAAAATTAAACTGGGATTTCAGATTATTCATGAATTTTTCGGTGTGCTTCTTAGGAATTTCTTTGGTTTAGCACATTATTTGAGGTTTTTTCTGCTATAGCTTTGTACAAATTATGACTTCAAATTTGATTATAGTAAGATCTTGCCCTCCAAAACTTCAGCCTACTGTCTTTGGAATCAATGTGAGAAATACGTGGGTTGGAACTTGGTGGCATTCAAAAAGCACATATAGACTACAGCGCACATCTTGAGGCTAATATAGATATTGAAGAATGCAAACCTACACCTTTGAACATGATGATTGTTATTTGTTAGTCCATAAAGGTTGGAAGAGATCAAATGTATGTGCAAGTGGTTTGCTGAAATACTTGATGGTATCAAGATGGCGAAACCCTAAACCTCCAAATATGCTGGAATCTGGTCTTGAAAATGGGGATTTTGAGAACTTGTTTCATGACCAAGCTTTGCTCAGAGGTGGGATTAAAAAGTGATGAATAATGGGTGTATTAATTTGTAGAAAAGATGCTGATTTTGATAAAATGATGCTTGAAGATGAATCTCTTATATAACTTGTGTAAGATGGCTAATTGATTGATTTACTACTGCTTCTTATGTTAACTTGATGACATTTATATAAATACTAGCCTTGCCATTCTTGATGTAATAATTTGTATTAATATGTTGCCCAACATTTGTTGGCAGGGTGTTACATGAAAATCACGTAACATGTGCTCGGCGCTTTAGTACAGTCTTATTGTCCATCTATGCTTTTATACCATCTGTAAGATTGGGTGGCCCAATAGTTAGAACGTAGATGCTTGAAATAGATATTTCTGCTAGCTAGCATGGAAATGGTATGCTGAGAGTGCTCGCTGTTGACAACATTCCTCATGAAAAATATATCAGATTTGCAACTCCTATGACAGGCTTACCATTCATGAGAGGTTGTATGAAAAGATTTCTTCTTGAGACAGCTCTTGCACTGTCTCTGTCCTAGGGTTATTTACCTTACTTCACTCTAGGAAATTTTCTCTCTCGGAGCTCCATATCATCTAACACGACGCAAAGCTTGCTAACTATGTTGCTGAGTAATACAATGTTGGTCCGTCTTCGATTATTATGTCTTAGGTCCAACTTCGTATCATGAGAGAGAGCTTGAGTGGTATAACGTTGTTTTGCAGCATGCTGATTGGTGTAAGGGAAGGGAAGAAAAAGGCTATAAAGGCCTCCCAACTAGTCCCAAGCTCATGAAAAGTATCATGGAAAATTTGCGAATATGTTTCTCCCTTAATTGGGAGTCTGCTTTATGAATGAGTATGAAAATTATATAGTGGTGTTAATCATGCATGGCAGTAATGGTGCTGTTCTCGAGTACTGTAATAGTACTAACCATATACAAGCTTTTTCATTTGTTTTCTTCTAAAACTAGGGCATCAAAATGGATAGAAGTACGTTCGACTGCATCTTTGTGTCTGGAGTCAAACTCTTTGATGGGTGTCATTCTTGCATAGAGATAAAGGCTGTTGCATTTAATTTCTGTGCAACCTGCATTTAGGAATGAAAGTCCAAAATGGTTGAGGGTATGCTAGCCAATAGAGAGACATGGACATAGTATGAGGTAATACAAATACTCCTACTTTCACTTTATCTAAATATTCAAATGCCCACATATGTACCATTGAAGCGACTTTTATGTATGCATCTCTTATATAATACTAGTCTCAAAACTGTAGTCTCTCCAAATCGAGGAGATCCTAGTTCCATCACTTGTTTATTCAATTTTGGGTTCTCCTGTAATTCCTATGACAACTCAATTACCTTGCTTAATGTCAACTAGTCTAGGAGGTTAGAGAAGTTAATCTATTCAATGCTACAAACATTAAGGTTTTGCTATTTTGATGACCGATTCTCTTAGTGGATTGCTTCTGAATATATAACTTGAATGTTGCTTGATGATAGTATTCTTTCTTGGAGCCAACTTTATTTATTTATTTATTTATGTCGGTTGAACTGGAAAATGCCAATGAGGTACTTGAGATCCAGAATCTTTGGGGTTCCCCCCTTCCAAAATGGTGGAACAACTTTTTTCTAAATGAATCTTATTATCGATACCCTACTGAAGACAAATGGTCACTGGATCGAGAGGAATTCTTGGATTTTTAGGGGACCACATGTTATCTTCTTCCCTTCTATCGGAGAAGATCTATTTTCAGGCCTCTCTTTGGGAACAGAGTTTGGATCTCAGGCCTGCCTGATTGCCTCTAGTAAAGTTGGCTAGGGATTGGAGAGCGGCTTTGTGCTACTTTTAGCGTTTTGGCTCCTTGTCTCTTTGTTTTTTTAGCCGTCTTAGCTTTTCTTGTTTTTGGTGGATTTCTGGCCGCCCTCTTTCTACTCTTTCCTTCTCTCTAATATATTTCTTTTTTCATCAAACAAGAAAAAGAAAAAGAATAAGAAAAAAGGTCACTGTATTATGGTTCTGGAAGCCACTTATCTTGATTCATGGGTACTTCAGAGCTTTTCTTGTTCGGTTCTCCTGTTGTGTTTATCTTGTAATGTTTGTTGTGTTGGTTTCAATCTGCAGGGTGATGGCCGAAACATTTCTCAGGGAAGATGATGTAAGTACTTTCAGTCACGTACTTCTTGTTAGCTATAACAACTTCAGTTTCTGTTACCTTCAAGACTTCAGCCACTTTCCGTTTCTTCTCCTTTGCTGTAATATGTAAATGCCTCATTTCTGGTGCTTATTCCTTGCCCCCCCCCTCCCCTTCCTCCAATTTTAGGTTTATTGTGAGACCCTCAGAAGTTCACTTGAGAAAGGGCTTGGAGTGAGTAATGTTGAAAGAACACCTCCATTGGTTGAAGACATTATGCAATTGCTTAATTCGCGTAAAGATATAGGAACAATTATCTCCCTGCTTGATGTTATGACTGGTGAGGGGCTTTCTCGCTTTGCTGAAATACTAGCATGTGATTCAGTAAGATTCGAGAAAATCCGTTGGAAAAGTAAAAAGAACGTTCAAAAGTGTGTTGCTGAGTGTCTTAGAAACAAAAGCAATAGTCAATTCACAAAGCTATCAAACCAGCTATCCCAACTTACGAAGGATCCAAACAATTTTATTTGGAATCGTTTGGCACTTCCAACTCATGTATCTCAATCCTCTTGTGCTGCTGTTGAGAAGGTATTGGGCGGACTCGGGAACTTACATCATCTGGTTGTTTGTTCCATGGACAGGAAGCTCCGAGGTATTAAGGGATACTTACCCCAGTTACGCCCCCCACAACCTGGAAGGGGACATAAGAATTTAATGAATTTGGTGAGAAAACGCTGTATGAAGATGATGTCAAACCTTTGTGAAGGGGATGAACTACCAGAACCATTAGTCAAAGCAATGACAGTTGCCAGCTTAGCATTCAAGCTTAAACTAGGTAATCACTTTGTACCAGAGTTTCAACATTTCCCAGCGGAGATAGAGGCCTTGCAAAGTGAGCTCTCCAAAGCCATTGAGCTTCTCTCTTTCCGCAGTAAGGTCCCAAGTAGAGAGCTGAAGAAAATTCAGATTTTGCTGAAACCTAATGCTGAATTATCAAATATGAGTTTACGACCGGCAATAAGAAGACTTTTGACTGAATATCTTTTGGAGTGCAATGATATGGAGTCAATCCCTGAAAGTTTAAGTAAAATTCTTGATATTATTAACAGACGCTCTCGTGATGCTCGTCATAGATTCTTCACCAAGGCAGACGTAGAAGAGGAGGTGGAATGTGTATTGACCGTCAGTGCTCAAACTAAGCAGATTGCATGGGACTTACTTTCGGAACATGAGTTTGACGGAGAATTTGCTGATGCATATATGGAGGATTTAGAGGATAGTGATGATGGTGAAGGTTGGGAGTGTGACAAGTGGCAAGTGAAACATCGGCAGAATAATAGGTGTTATTTGAATTACACAAATGATCAACCGGAAGTTGTGGGCGAGACAAGCTCAACTAATTCCGTAGTGGTTAATGCAAGAAGTATAGGAGATTTTTCTTCCCCGCATAACACCCTGAATAGGATAGATAGCAAATTTGAGTTGCTGGACGAAACGAAATTAAATTCAGGGGATTTCTGGGGTTCTCCATCTACCTCCCCATTTTTGAAATCAAAATTTTCTGACAGTCCAGGTTACAGAATCAGTTCACTTTCACCAGATGAAAGATTGAAAGGGTGTCACCTTGTGGAGGGACATAGAATTGATTCAACCAAATCCCCAGAAATTAACTCTTCTAACTTCTCATCTGCAACGGCGAACCTTACACTTGATAATCAGGAGACAACTGCGAATTCTTACCTTGCTGTCCAAGAAGCTTGTGACAAGACAAGTTTGATTGCCTACCAATTCATTGGGTATTTGTTGAATGCATTTGCTCATACTGAATGCTTAGATTTACACGTGGATGATGTGTTGTATCTCAGAGGCTTCAATTCAGTTCTAAAAAATGTTCAAGGTACTCTCTCTCTCTCCATATATATATTATATATATAGATTAAAGGGTTAAATAAGATTGTGACCATCAACTTTTATTTGAGGTTCCATTTTATCATTTAAGTCCCAGTGTGTTCTAAATAATCATCAACTATATTTTTGCTGCTTTACAAAACCTTTTTATGACTTAAATGCTAAAAAAAGTGGAGGGGGGTCAAGTGAATATTACAGTAGTCCAACTTATTGGGTGCAATTGTAATCTGGTAATTTTTCAAAACTTAATTTAAATTTAAGAAGCATATTATTTTTGAGGTATAGTCCAAATATTGTTTGATCGAAATTCGAAATCACATTTTTTTATATAAAAATAATATTGATTTATGAGATCAAATCTAACTCAATCATTTCATTTTACACCAATTTACACCAAAGGGAAAAAACATTGTGAATAACTCTCTCCCAATTCCTCCCAGCCACCTCTGTCTCCCATCCCCCCTTCCCACCACCTGAAGCAAAGAAGGGAAAAATATGTAACCCTAAATCCCCCTTACTGATCCAAGTTTCCTCCTTCCCACAACCCAACTCATTCTCTAACCACCCCCCCTCCCACATCAAAGATCCCTATCGACGCAGCCACTGCACCACCACCACGGAGGCACTGACCCCTTCAACATGCCCAATTTCCTTCGATTGCCAGTTCGACACCCAACCAGCCACCCGTCCCTACCGTCTTTTTCCCGTCTTCCCTTCTCCACAGTTCTCCGTCCATGGCCGTTCACCAAGATCCACAAATCAACTACCCAGAACGTGAAGGGGAGAGGCAGAGAGGGGAGGTTAGATGGAGGATAGCTAGAGAGAGAGAGGGAGAGAGAGCTACCGATTTAATATCCAAGGAGGTAGAGGCAGAGAGGGGAGGTTAGATGGAGGATAGCTAGAGAGAGAGAGGGAGAGAGAGCTACCGATTTAATATCCAAGGAGGTAGAGGCAGAGAGGGGAGGGGCAGTTAGGAAGCATAGGCAAATACATGTGGAAGACAAATATCAATAGGCAGTAGGCACCTGTCTATCAATTTCATTTTTTTTTTCCGCTTATCCTAGATTTTATTTACAGTTGTACCCCCTTTTCACTTTTTTTAACATTCTTCAAGTTGCAAAAAGGTTTTTTAAAGCAAGAAAATATAGTTTATGGTTATTTAGAACACATTTGGACTTGAATGGTAAAATGGAACCTCAAGTGAAAGTTTGATGGTCAAAATCATAGTTAACCCTAGATTAAATTATAAATCATCAATACAAAGATTGCTTCTCATTTTTCTTCTTCATAAAGATGAGGATATCTGTGAGTTTTACTATCAGAGTTGCATTACTGCTTTTACGAGTAAGTAATACTGCATATACAGGATCTTCCTTTGATTGCAATGTTGAAAAGTGTCTAAAGCACCAGCCATTCTAGTTTCTACTCTTAACTTTTACTCCAGAAGTCCATGATGTATTCACGCCCTACATTTTCCACTCAAGCTAATGACATGATATCAGTATCAAGTGTCTATTTACCATTGTAAGGGATCCTGAACATTAGAAATTTGGCACAGTTAGTGTTGATCCATGTTGGATAATTGTCTCAATTTATTTCCTGAAGATGAATATAATGTGCGGAGGTATAAAGATAAAAGAGTTCAGTCATTTTTGTTATCTATAGTCATGATAACTTGAAGTAGATGAAAGGTATGATAAGAATTCGAAATGCACTTCCTTGAGGCATTCAGATCCGCCATAATTGTTTCCACTGCATAAAATCCCCTCAGAAAGAGATACTCAACTCAATTAAGAATTCATCTATGTGGGGTCGAGTACTTCAATCCACATTGGCATTGAGCTTTGTACAAAGATTATTTGTCTATAGCAATTGGTGGTAGCATTCTTAATTATCATACCGCATGGCATATTTAGCTATTCCTCTAGCTCTAGAATTTCCCTTGATACATTAGTTGTATTTATAGCATTCTTTAGTCATTCTACATTTTCTGAATCAAAATGGATATTGATAAATTTTGCATTCTGAGCAAAAATGTTGTGTTTAGGGTCATACATGCCCTTTTCACTCTGGACTACGATATCTCCCTGGATGGTTTTAATTATGCAATTCAAGCAAGCATAAGCACCAAAATGCCAAAAGGGACCTGGCGGGATTGAGTGTGCTTAATAGTGGTCACAAGGACGCTATTTTTGAAAGAGTTCATAGATGGGAACTTACCATACATATCTGATCAGTTCCCTGTAGTGGTATCCTTTTTTTCGCCTGCTAGTGTATACTAGCAGAGGGGACCTGGCGTTCCAGATCGATTGTGTTTAATACTTGTTAAGAGGTATTTTTTTAAATGAAAGAGTTTGTAGATGGAAACTTACTATAGATGTCTGATTAGTTCCCTGTGGTGGTGTTTCCTTCTCTTGCTAGTGTATAGTCCTACTATTAATGAGTAGTGTCTCATTGGCGCTCCTTAATATAGTTTGATTATTTTGTTGGGAAAAGTAAATGTAACAGTGTCTGCAGGCCTAGGCCACACAATAACGTAATCTCCATAAACCTTGAAACAGCAAAGACAGTCAAGGAACACCTCCTTTCTTTTGGGTGGGACCAAGTCATCACTATTCACTACAGAGCTAGCTGAAAGTGCAAAAGTCTTACTAAGGGCCGGATCAGAAGTCCGATTTCGTGACAGATCGTAGCAGATGACACTGTTTAAAATAGGAGATGGAGTAGATGAGTTTTTGTTTTAAAAAGTCTATTTTGCCCTTTATAGTCTGGATTGGCGTGCACCATTGCATTTAATTTAGCTACTTTTACCCCTCTCTCTCTCTCGGGAACTCCAAATTAAACCCACCACCCATCTCTCCCTCTTCCCAACACCCTTCCTTCCACAGAACCTGCAAAGCTACTCAAAGCTAATGAGAAATAGTGGAATAGCTTTTGACAAAATTGGTGGCCTCAATTTTCCGTCGTGCTTATCAATCTTTTGCTACGCCGGCGCCACCGTGACCACCTCCCACCAAGCCCATCACCAAATGTCGGTATATCTAGCATGGCTCTATTTCTTTCAGTAGAGAACCCACTAAACTTTCAAATGGGTTTCTCTCGAAATTCAATTTCTGAAATCCATCCCCATACAAACCCAAAACCAAGAGACACCCAACTCCTCCCCTCATTCTCTCCCTCACGATCCTCTCTCCATTCAAACTCAAAATTCGAAAAAACTCGGCCATCTCCATACAAACCCAAAACCTCCTTCTCTCTCTTCTCCCTAAAGTAAACCAACAAACCCCGTACCCTATCCA
>JAOTQG010095606.1:0-24138 GCA_025631175.1 Iris virginica
GTTGGAAGGCTTTGAGGTGTTGGTGGTGGTGGAGGTAAGGTGGGGCTGGTGGTGGTTGGGGTGATTTTTATGAGTGACGGTGGTGATGGTGGTAGGGTGTTGGTGGCTGGAGGTTGGTGTTAGGTGGCTGGAGGTTGGGAAGTAAGAGAGGGGTGATAGATATTATAATTTATTTATTGTATTTTTTAATATTTATTTAATATAATAATTAAGTATTTATTTTAATAAAGAAGGATAGTAATGTCATTTAACTATTTTTATCTCAAATTTCAGTCCACGTAGGCGCCACATAAGCGCCACATTGGAGTGAGGTTGCCACATATGCTCGTCAAACTTCAGGAATTAGGGTTAGGGACTTGTTTGGGTTGTTTTAAGAAAGTTTAAGGAGTTGACCAAGCCTTTTTGTAGTATAGGGATGAAATGGAAAAAACTTAAATAGTTCAGGGACGATTTTGGGCTTTTTGCCGAAGTTATAACAATTCTACCAGGCCACTTCCCTCCCTCCTCCCTCCAGGCTGTCGTAAAACCGAAAACAAAAACACTCAACTGGCCCCACCGACATCAATTCAGTCCAACGCCTGCTGCAAATTCGAAAATTCAACCATCATCACTGCCACCACCACCCCCAGATCTCCAACCAAAGCATCCCCAATTCCCCTCCCCCAAACCCTAGCTTGATCCCATCCAGTCCTCCTCTCCATTCCCCCCCCCCCTCTCCGAACAATTTCCAGGTAATTTAACTCTCTCCAATTGTTGCGACAATATTGTGGTAGTTGAAACCAGTTTAGTTAATTTTCATTTGCTTAATTTCGATTTGCAGGAATATTACAGGGCTGTCTACTGTAGAGAGAGAGTGTATGTGTGTGTAGTAGGTGATTCGGTGAGATATAAAAATGCAGCATATTCCGTCCACAATTGAGGAACAGTTGATATTGAGAGCAATCAAAGAGGAATGTCCCTGGGAGAGTCTTCCGAAGCGTCTTCAGGCCACTCTTACTTCTAAGGATGAATGGCACCGACGGTTAGTTGTTTTGAGTTTTGGTTGTTTTAAGTCGTTCTTTCAGTCCTATGGTTTAATCACATTGCAGCTGAAATGTATAGTTTGTGTACTACGTTAGAAAATGGAGATATGTTGTTCAAAATGCTCCTTTCATGTTTATCTCTTTCTGAACTATGGGATGCCTGTACTTCTAAGACTTTTTGTAAGATGAGAAGATACATTAGTGCAAGATGCTGGCTTGTTAAATGTAATTTTAGCTAATGGGTCAGAGCTGCGTCGGTTGCTTTTGATACTTGTACATCATAGCCAACCTGGTGTGATTGTGTGAGACATATAAGGTGACTGGATTGAAGCAGGAATTTTTGTGATCCCAAAATCTCATCCCACTTTCCCATCCCAATCATGTGGCAAGTATGGCATTGGTTAGTCTGTGGAACAACAGAGTGGCATGACTTGCATAACACAGTATGGGATGAAAAGTTGGGATCTCTTGTTCATGTTTATAAGTTTGCATTAAAATAATTAAAGCTTAGCTGTTTTAGCTGCATCTGTATGTATTGGCTTCGAGACCTTGATTGTCTATGAGCTTATTTTGGTGTTGACATGTTGGTACATACAATGACCATTCCCCATGGTTAGTCATGATAAGTTTTCAATATGTAGTTTTTCTTTCCATAAAAGTTAAGTTAAAGTATGGGGTTCCATCTCAAAACCATTTTTGGAAACTAGAGAAGTAGCCCAAGATCTTTATTAATTGAATGCAAGACTAGTTAATACAATGTGAGTTTAAGTCTCAACGCGTCCCCTTGCGCGTACCTAGGCTTGAGGCTTACAATGCGGACTCATTGTTCTTCGGTTTTGAGTGGTGGAGGATGAATGTTGTCGTTGGGCGTGCACATGTAGAGAGCCTCCTCTCATACCATGTTAAAGTCTTGGTTTCCATCTCAAACCAATTGACAACGAGAGGAGTAGCCCAAATTATTTATAAATATAATTGAATGCAAGGCTATTTAATACTTAATACCCAATGGTTTATGTCTCAACAGGTTATACTTGCAGTTAGCAAATCTCTCCCCATGAATTCACAGCCTGGCCTTATTTGATCTGATTTCTACTATTTATTCCAATCAACTCTTAGGTACTTTTCGTTAATGCACTCCAGATTCTTTTCAGAAATTTTCCATGTATTCCAGAATAGGGAAAGGTCATTAGCTTAAGCCGATCTTATAACTTCACGTAATGAGACAGATGATGAAGATCCTACAAATTTCTTTCATCAATTAACCTTGGCCATCCCGAAAAATTGTTGTGGATGTGGCTCTGTTCATCAGTGTATCAATGGTTTAGCATATAGAGTACGGTTTATATATTCAGTATTTCATTCCTTCTAGTACTTTCCTAAAATTTACTATGGTAATAACTTTTTTGGCGAGTTTTTGAGTTAGTGCTCTCATTTCACATATGCACTTTTTAGTAACCCCCCCCCTCCCCCCTAATATCTTACTCTCGTGCAGTGTAATTGAACATTGTATAAAGAAAAGACTCCTATGGGGTTCTTGTTTTGCTCGTAAAGTCTGTAAAGAAGGTGAATATTATGAAGATATGATGCGTTATTTGCGGAAGAATCTAGCGGTGCGTATTAGACTGAAACTCTCGATTCTCCACTTCCTCAAAATGTTATTCCTAAGTGACAGTCTCCTTGCTCATTGTTACTTTATTTATTGATGTTGCTATGTTCCTAAATTGCGGATTGTTGAAATTCGAGTTGCATCACATCCTATTGTTTTTGTTATTTTTTCATGAAGTTAATTGAATTAAGAATACTCAGTAG
Source organism: Iris virginica (assembly GCA_025631175.1). NCBI lineage: Eukaryota > Viridiplantae > Streptophyta > Magnoliopsida > Asparagales > Iridaceae > Iris > Iris virginica. Next base: position 2,832 of record JAOTQG010095606.1, read on the forward strand.
GTATATTGGAGGTAGTAACAGTTTACGTACCATTTGGGCTTTCCACACAATTGTCTTGTTATTAATCTTTGGGAGATTGACTACTTGAATATAATGGTTCATAATTTTCTTATCAATACTTCAAATGGTTGGCAGAGTAATCCACGTTTTCTTTGCTCCTGTTATAGTAGGCATGCCATTGATCTGATTATTTTTGTTTGCAGCTATTTCCTTATCACCTTGCGGAGTATGTTTGCCGGGTAATGAGGGTTTCACCGTTCAGATACTACTGCGATATGATTTTTGAAGTCATGAAAAATGGTACTAGGTTGTTACTTTGAATAACATGATTTTTTTTTAACTTTATAGAATTAAATGAAGTATTAGTCATAGTAATTGTTTTTTTTTTTCCATTTAAAAGAGGATTGTTAGTGGTTCCCCACGTAATGACTACATATGTTTATCGAACTCACAAACTCAAACTTAGCGCTGAAAATTTTATGACGCTGCATCAACAGTGTTTAAAATATTGAACTGTTTCAACCCAATATGTTGTGGTAAGTTTATGATGAAGCTTAAAAGAGCGACTCCACTTTGTCATGAATGAGTTAGCTTTGTGCACAATCTGTTCTGTTCTGTTTCGTTTCATTTTATGATTTTTATCCTAAAAGTTCATAACCTTCTTAAGCCAAGTTTAATTCCTTCAACTGGTAATTACTTGTATATCACAATGCGCATCTGACTAATAGTTTTAGCTTTTGGGGAGTTAATTATAAAAGAGCCTACAAGCACATTTTGTGCTTCACCTGAATCAGCTGTTGCCTTTTTTTTTTCTCCAACTTTTATATAGGGTTGAATTTTCAATTGGAAGCTACATCATCACATAATATCTACCAGATGCCTTGTTTGAATGACTCTAAATACCTGGCAGGGATACCGTGCCACAGTCTGTCATCGTGTTGGAATGATAACTTTTCCCTTTCTGCCTACCATGGTGTTTGGTCAAGAAACTTGCAATACAGTGCAGTTTTTTTTTTTTTTTGTTGGAAGAAATCATTACCAGTTTGTCTTTGGCCAGTTTTTAGTTCTCCATCCCAGATGAGAACGGGGGATGATGTAGTTTTCGTTGGTCACGATACCCTACCCCAGACACGGATTTAGTGATGTGTATCTAGCAATGTATGCCTGTTGCTTAAAATTGGGTCAGTTAAGTACATGTCATGGCTGACCGCTGACCTATGAATAAAGGGTACATTTCTACTAGTCTGAGCCCTCAGTTTTTCAGTTACTCCGTTCCTACTTACTAGAAAATGCAATAGTTATCCAATCTGAACAAAGGGTAGTCCTTTGTTTCTGTTTGTTGTTTTTTCCTCTTTGCAATTTAATTAACATGCTCCATGTATTATTTATTCGGCACTGGGTGCTTTCAGCGGGATGACCATGACGGACTTGTTTAGGTACTTTCCTGCTGTGCTTCGTTAGGCGATGTTTCCCTTCTGTCTAATTTCCTTCTTTTTGCTTTTTGCTTTTTTATTTTTTTCATTTTCTCTTTAGGATGCCATTGTCTTCCTCTGTATATTCTTCTCTTCAATCTATAAAATCTTTATTTTCATTAACAAAAATAAAATGCTCCACTTGTTTTCTGCTGTATGATCGACTCGTAATTTGCTATTAAGAATTTATGTTTTTGTGCTTGAAATTCTTTCAGTATGTGTGGCATCTAATTATAATTCCACTTTTGATGCTTTCTCATCATTATCTTGTGTTTCTATGTCTTTTTTCCCAAGTAGATTCTTATATCGTTACTTCTTGCAGAGCAACCTTATGATAGCATCCCAAATTTTAGTGCAGCAGATGCTTTGCGGCTCACAGGAATAGGTAGAAATGAATTTATTGACATCATGAACAAGTGTAGATCTAAGGTATAGTCTTTTTATGATCCAATTTCGAGATAATGATTGTGAATTCATAAATTATTTATTTAGTAAAGTAACAGCCTACTATTTACTCCCTTGAAAATTCAAATATTCTTTTTGATAGTGAAAGTCAAATAGTTAAACCCTTAAAAAGTAATATTTACTACAACAAACATTATTTATTCCTTCCAACTTGTTCATTTCAAATAAGAATGTAAAAGTTAGAATGCAATGAAGTTGTGACGTAGATTTCAAAGTAAGCTGATTCGAGTGAAGCATCCCAAAAAGAAAAGAAGGACTTGGTATGTTAAATAGGAGTTTTCATTCACTTTCCTTAACGTGAACAGAGAATCGTCCTTCAAGTTGGTCTTGGTACACTACAACTACCCCATGATTCAACGTTGGACAACTTGGAGTTATGCACTCCAAACATTACCTGTGATATGATACACTTGAATTCTCTCGGGTGATTTTTCGTTGGGAGCGTGGGCGTTAATAGGAAAATCATTGTTGTAGATCGTTTTCTATAGTTTTTTGGTTTACTGTTTTGTTATTGTTTTGGCAGGGGGAGTCTTTTGCTTTTTTCTGTAGCTTCTCTGCTCTATGATGCATTCTTAGTCATTGCAACCTCTATTAAAGAAACAAGACAAGCGTTCTGAAATATGGTTATGTAGCCATTTTGACTTTAGCCACATTCAGGTGTTTTAGTTACTTAGTTTGGATTTTGCGTGCATCCTTTCTTGTTTGGTCATCATTATTAACATGATCAAAAACGATAAGTGTTATGAAATACGTTAATCTAGCCATTTATATTATCAAATTAGACCTTAGCTGAATTAGGCTCTGTTAGCCTTGGATCACGAATTCGGTTTCGTTCGATTTTGTGATATTGTGATATGGTACGGCATCGATATCACACCTTAATATCATTTCATATCACACATTTTTCATCTATTACCCTATACCTATGCACTCTCACAAATCAATTGAAACCTACACATCTCATTCTCTCTCCTCTCCTCTCCTCTCATCTTTTCTATCTCCTCTCACATCACTTTAATATGAGGGCAAACATGTCATTTTACAACAAAGTTCATATCACTCGTATCAAATCATCTCATATCGTGTACAATACTATATCACACGAAATCACACGATATCACATTCCCAATCCGACCCTAAGTGTTTGTTGATATAGGTCTTCTTTAGACAAATATCTATCTATCTCTCTCTCTCATACACACACACACACACACACACACACACCTGACGATTGCTCCATTAGTGTCCCTGGAAATATTTGGTGAGTATTAGAGAAGAAGTGGGCTAAAGTGAGATATATTGATGTGATCAAATATATCCGATGGAGCTGTAATCATAGTTTGAAGTGCTTTAATTTAGTGTACCAAGTTGGGTTTCCTCTTGTTTTACCCATATATCTATGACAGTACTGAACTGCTTTATACTTGTACGTGAATCTTGAACTTGCTATGTGGGTGTCAGGGAGATTTCGATTTCATGTGATTTAGGTAGTCATCTTGAGATGGCGAGAGATAAGTGGAGGAAATAGAAAGGAAATGATGGCTTGGACTTGATTTTTTCTAAAATTAGTTACAGTTGGGGATATATAGGTCCAAAAGAGGTGGGTAAGAACTCAGCCTATTAGTTGGGTGATAGCTTTGCCCTACATATACTTATGAGTGCTAGTGTGTTCAAATATTCCTTCCATCGATCTATTACAATATATGAGATTTCTTAAATCTGGACATTCGAAGGGGTAATTTGATGAAGACCTAGCAACTGAATCAGTTACATATGGATGCGACTTGTATGTGTATTCATGTGCATATTCTTGATCCTACATGTTTATGGTACATTTTCATCTTAGCAGTATCTGGAACCACTTATTCTTACTTTCACTGATATTTCACAACCTTTTGGAGTTTTCCAGAAAATTATGTGGAAGTTGAACAAGTCAATCGCGAAAGAACTATTGCCTGTGCAACCTGTTGACTTTACAATTGAACAATGGTGGGGAGTTTGTCTTGTCAACTTTACACTGGAGGAATTTAAGGTGAGCCCATGAGACGTGCATATGATATTTCTTTCCTAACAATCATTGTAAATAAATAGTACTCACTCAAGTTATCCTCTGGAAGTGATAGTCACTTCAATTTTACATTTTGGCACCCCAGTTGTTCATGGCTAGCTGTTTTTGGGCATGGTCTTCGGTACTCGAAGGTTGGAATACCATTTTGATTGATACTGGCTTCTTTCTTTCTCGTGCTCTATTACAGAAACTTTCAGAAGAAGAAATGGCAACAATTGATAAAATTTGTAAGGAGGAAGCAAATGCGTTCATTCTCTTTGATCCTGACATCATTAAGGGCCTTTTCCGACGTGGACTGATCTACTTTGACGTTCCTGTTTATCCTGATGACCGTTTCAAAGGTACTGCTTTGAATCAGAATGATATACCACAGACTGATGTTTCTCTTCGAGGGCACAAAGTCCTACTACCTCCTTTTCAAAACGTAAGATCGTAAAGGGTTTTGCACACTTCTTAGAAATCCACAAATCAAGATAAATTTTAATTGAAGTACCCAAACTACCCTTGACCCCAGACGAACCCACCCTATTAAATTGTGTTGGTTCTTTCTCACCAATCTCCTAACAGCATGAAATAACGAATTATATAATAGGGGCAAATTTGGAACAAACTTATAAGGGCAAACTGCAATTTAGACCCCAAAGTATGCCACCAGTAGCAGAAAACGCCTCACATTTCAATTTTAGGAATTTGGGCTCCAATGTTGTTGTTTTTACTTTAAAAGAGGGGTTTCCGTCAACTTCTGTTACAATATCTTGTTAAGTGGGGTCTAAACTGAAAAAAGGGAGTTTTATAGGTTAATTTTTGGTCTTTTTGCTAAAAAGAAATATATGTTAGGGCCTAGATCAAATATCAACGTTTTAAATTTAAAATTTATATAAAGGTTACTATAAAACAATACAATTCTATATTTGCTAACCATAGTTGAGGAAATTGAATAGATATTTAGTTGAATTAGCCCATCAATTTAGGGATCATGGGTGGCATAATTAACCCTAACTTGAAGTTCTGTATAATGGTAGCCACAGTCGTCCGCCTCCACTAAATTATTATTAATTGATAAAATCAAGTGTGAAATACATTAATCATGCAAAATTATTGTTAATTGATAAAATCAAGAATAATTGGGCATTCTATGTAGTATTAAGTATTTTTATCAATAATATTTAAGTGTATATATGTATTCATAATTTATTATATACTGTTATTAGGTGTGTAGACTCTAGAGTATTTAATTTAATCTAATAATACAGGGTATGTGTGAAATGACCAAAAAACCACCCTCCATACCCGACTTTTCAAATTAGGCCCTGCATGCGCACGACGCATGGCCATTTAGCGAGAGAAAAGTTAGAGATTGGAAGGAAACCCCTCTTTTAAGTGAAAATAACAACGTTGGGGCCTAAATTGCTAAAATTGAAACGTGGGGACGTTTTCCGTTACTGGTGGCATACTCGGGGGACTAAACTGCAGTTTGCCCAACTTATAAGTATGTCTTGAAAACAGTTAATAATCGATCTTATATTTTGAAACAAAATATAAATGCATTTAAGATCTTATATTTTGAAACATAGGTATTAGTTAAGAAACTTATTTCTTTTATGTGAACTTCGGTGTTTAGTTCTGAGATTATCAATCAGAGACATGATATGCTAGGTTAATGTCCTGCAAAAGTGATAACTTTCAGTACTGCTTTGTTGTAAGGCTGGTCATAAATGGTAAACTATTACTACCTCTGTCCCACTTGAAGAGATTCAAATGGATTCTTAGAAATTTCTATTTATTTTGAGCAAGCAAAATTATAACTTTTGTAAATTATATGTAAAATACTGCAATTTTCATTTTCATAATTTTTGAAAAAAATAAGTAATTCATGCTTTAATTTGAGTGTGAAAAGTCGTCAGTTTGACTTTTGCAGTCAAACTGTGGCTCTTCAAGTGGGACGGAGGGAGTATTAATTTTGCTTTTGATGTTTGGGAAAGGAGGGATATGTTTGAGAGAAATTGTTTGATCTATGGCTTCCCATACTTAGCATATTAACTGGGAATTTTTTTCTTTTAATCTTATCCACGAATTCGATTTATTAAGTGTATGATCTTTCAGTGTCCAGACTTGAAGGATTTGTTTCAAACAGGGAGCAGTCATATGAAGACCCCATTGAGGAGTAAGAGATTGGTCTTAGCACAAAAAATTATATTTCTTCTGCTCTCCAAGCTTAGAAAGTTGAGATTCTAATAACGTAACTCCACTTTATAGGGTTCTGTATGCTGTTTTCGTGGTTTCAAGTGAGAACTCAACTGTTGCCGAATTAGCTGCAACATTGCAGGCTGACCTCCCTCAATTGCAGGCTGCTGCATCTTTTGCTTGTCGGCTGGGATGGGCGGTAAAATTAATTGACCCTGGATTTATTCTTCAAGAACCAACTATACCTGGTTCTCCTAGAAATATTCTCAGTGATGAAGAAGAAGGTTCTCATGTTAGTGTGGAGTCTGCCAACATATCCATTGATGGCAGTATTTTTCAGCAAGATGGTTCAGGGACAGAAAACTCTGGTCCAGCTTCTGGTTATGCACGTGTTGCTTTTGTTGTTGATGCTAACATAACATCGTATCTTATGATGGGGTCTGTTTCACCCGGTAAGTTACTCTGCTTAGCAGGGTTAATCAATGAAACTTACTTCATCAGCTGTAGGTCTCCTTTGATAAATTAATTTAAGCTTGCTTGTGAATGCTGAACTTCTGTTATGACCAGTGATACATGATATAGGAAATGCTGAGACAAATACGATGACTTTTGTGGGACATTTGGATTTGCTGCATGAATGCAGAATAGAGTGTGGGGAGGGGAGAGGGGGTTTAAGCGCAGTCACTACACTGCCTTCCTATTTTTAGGAACCACTCCCTCCGTTCCAAAATAAGTGTCCACTATTCCTTTTTGGGATGTTCCAAAGTAAGTGTCTACTTTGGAACTCTCCTTTTGGAGCTTAAATAAAGAATGATGGCCACAAAATTTTCATGGGTCTTATGACCATACATTGATAAAGTCAAAAACTACCCTAAAAGTACGTGTAAATTTGCTCCGGACACTTAATTTGGAATGGAGGGAGTACTGAACTTGGAATCGTCATTAAAAGAAAATACTAGTCTCTCCGTCCCTTTCCGGAGAGCTCCTTTCAAATGGTCCTCCTCTAAAGTAAGTTTATGACTCCAATATGGCGCTACTTTAAACTAAATTTATCTAAAAGACAGATTTGGATTACCAATAAGAAGTTTATCATTGCTTATTCACAGGGCGTAAAGCATTTCTAAAATGTTTTGACTTTTCGAAATGGAAGTCTTTGAATGTGGATGGAGGGATAGTCAGTAGTGTGCAATTAGAAGATAGTGGCTGTTCTTGCCATCAGAAAATTGGACAACTGAAAATGGACAAGTAGAGGTGGTAGTTTTGTGGTACTTCAGTGCATACTTTATAATAATGATTCTGTTCAAGTTATCAAGAGCCGAAACGTTCACATGTCCAGTTCTCCTGCTGATAACTCTAATGGTTCAGGCTCTTTGATACTGTATTGTTATAGTATATCTTTTTCTTTTTTAGAGATATGTTTTAGAGTAAGGTTAGATGTTTTGAAAGGTTATCCAATGGATTGCCGTGCCAGACTACTTCAGTTTCTTTCCGTACCTGGGTTGCACTTTTTGATATCACTTACCATCTAAATGGTTGTGTCACAGCTGCCCAGCTGAGCTCATTTTCTTCTGCAAATATTGTTTCGCAGGCTTGAAATCTCATGCTGTAACACTGTACGAAGCAGGAAAACTGGGTCATGCTAGCATTGCAGATCTTTGCAAAGATCTCAGTACATTAGAAGGAACAAAGTTTGAGGGAGAACTGCAGGAATTTGCCAACCATGCATTTAGCCTCCGATGTGTACTGGAGTGCCTTACATCAGGTGGAGTTGCTCCTGGTGTAGAGGACGAGATTGGCATGATATCTTCCAGCAATGATGAGGTTATTTCGTCAATAACTGATATTTCATTGACAGATGAATCAGGACACTCTCTTAAGACTGAATCAGGGCTAGATGATTTTATGTTATCAGAAACTCGAGAGGGTTTTGATTTTGCTTCACCGGTTGCTAGAAGTGTGGGTGATGACAACTCGTTATCTACTATACCAGAGGAGGGTAATTTCATCGGTGAGGATTCCAGGTCAGACGTTAATTTCCAGAATGATGAGAAAGTAGTTTCCACTGAAGAAACTGATGTTGGGATAGTAATGTCAAGGAGGCCTAGAAAATACCGTGTAGATGTACTGCGCTGTGAAAGTCTGGCTACTCTTTCACCAGAAACTTTAGATAGGTTGTTTCTTCGTGACTATGACATTGTTGTATCAATGGTTCCACTTCCTCAGTCCTCAGTACTCCCTGGGCCCAAAGGTCCCATTCATTTTGGTCCTCCCTCTTACTCGTCCATGACACCATGGATGAAATTGGTATTATATTCATCTGTGGGTAGTGGACCTCTTTCAGTTGCTCTTATGAAAGGTCAATTTTTAAGATTGCTTCCTGCTCCATTGGCTGGCTGTGAGAAAGCCCTTATATGGTCTTGGGATGGATCAACGGTTGGAGGATTGGGAGGCAAATTCCAAGGGAGTTTAGTTAAAGGAAGTATACTCTTACATTGTTTAAACTCTCTCCTGAAATGCACGGCCATACTGGTGCAGCCCCTGAGCAGGTATGACCTTGATGAGTCTGGAAGAATCAGCACTGTGGATATTCCTTTGCCATTGAAGAACTCTGATGGTTCAATTGCTAATATAGGGAAGGAATTGGGACTGGGCATGGAAGAAGGTTCAAAGTTGAACTCTTTGTTAAGCAATCTGGGAAATAAGATAGACCTCTGGACTGTTGGTTATATTCGCCTTCTGAAGCTTTTCAAGGAAAGGGAATCTGACCACTTTTCACCTGATGATGAGAAATATGAATGGGTTCCATTGAGTGTAGAATTTGGGATTCCACTATTTAGTCCAAAATTATGCAACAGTATATGTAAAAGAGTGGTTTCCTCAAAATTACTTCAAACAAATTTGCTCACGGAGCATCATGATGCCATGCAAGACCTGAGGAGAAAGTTACATGATATTTGTTCCGAGTACCAAGCAACTGGTCCAACTGCAAGATTTCTTTACCAAAGAGAACAACCAAGGGACTCTACTCGACGACAGCTTATGAACTATGCCAGTGGAAAGTGGAATCCTCTTTTGGACCCTTCTTCTCCTATTTCTGGAGCCTTGAGTGAGCATCAGAGACTGAAACTTGCTAATCGGCAACGTTGCCGTACAGAAGTTCTGAGCTTTGATGGGAACATCTTAAGGTGTGTCATTATTGATCTTCTCCTAGTTACTTGCATGTGCCAGATACTACTGTGTGTCCAACATATTCTCATAGTTGATAGTTCCCCCCCACACCTAAGCTTTTGCATATTGGGTTGTATCAGACAATCCTGTAAACCATAACTTTATGTATGCCTTTCTCTTCTCTCTCTCTCTCTCTCTCTCTCTCTCTCTCTCTCTCTCTCTCTCGCACACAGTGTTTTACTCTTTTCTCTGTAGTCATGTATTTCCCCTACCCTCGGGATGGGGAGAAATTACTTATCATGGATAGAATCGTTGATTAAAGAAGCACGGATAGCTGAGGAGATGGTTGCTCTTTGGTTAGTTCTTTCACCTGCCCATTTGCAGATCTACATGATCACTTGTACTGAATCATGTAGTCTGCATATCTGGAGGCGCTGAAGCATGGCCATGCCTACCCTCTCTGAAATAGTTATCAAAGTTATGGTAACTAAACATGAAACCCCAAGCTGAGACGTTAAATGTTAAAGTTTGATCATCTGCATTGAAGCTCAAGATTGGAGGTATCTCGTGTATTAAATAATCAGAAAACATTGAAACAAGCCAAGTGAAATTAAGTCTTTGGTTGCTCTGAACTCTGAAGATTTTTACTGGAGAACTTGGTAACAAAATAGAACCAAGATTGGAGGTATTATCTAGGAAGAATTGCAGGACTCTTATACCACATGTACACTTGTGTGATAGCTGTATGAAAGGGAAAAAAAAAAAAAAGATAGCTGTATGAAAGACTGAAAGCTGGATTGGTGTTCATTTTGTGTACATATGGTGGATGTGCATTTGGGATTAATACAGCTTCTAAGATTGATAAGTTATTATGTATAGGCTTGAAAATATATGGACAATATGTGAAATTACAGCATTGATTTGTGTGCTAACAAAACATAAGATGATACCAAAGTCAATGTAAGATGATACAATGTCTGGCTGATGAGAAAGAGCAAGAGGTACAAAGCTAAGTTCAATTTCAGGGCGATTTGGGGTGCTGGGGTGACTATTCTTCTCTGTTAGTGCATGGAGAATGTAATTCTGAAACTTTCACCATACCTTTGCTCAGATCAAGTGCTCGTATACAGGGAGTGTATATTGTCTATTTACTATATAAATTTTGGAGGGTGCTGTATGTCACTCAACCTCCTAAGTCCTAAGCGATGATCACTTGGATTGTTGATGTATCATTCATTGCAATATTTTTGTGCATTGCTATGAGGGAAACTTATGCCAAGCAAAAGCAGGTGGTCTGGATTGCAGTTCTTTCGCCTACATGATACTTCTATTCATGCTTTGGTCAATCTGGAGAACATTAATGAATGTCTATCCTCTCATTGATGATTTATTCAGTTTCCTTCAAGAGTTTTGAGTTCCTTTTCTTCTTTGGACATTATAGTCACGATGAAACAGAACTCTTATAATTTACATATAGTGCTGCGGCACCAAAAAGAATGTTGTCTCATCTCTTTCATTGACAGTGATAATTGAATAATTCTTCTTAATGACAAATACTAGTGATACTTTGACTTTTGGTCTTGTTGTGTTTTCTGAAAATGACCAATGATTTGAATGAAATATGCAGATCATATGCTCTTGCTCCTGTTTATGAGGCTGCCACAAGGCTAATTGAAGATTCCCCAAATATAAGCAATATTAAAGTTGAATCAGATGATGCGGATAGTAGAGAAGTGATCCTACCTGGTGTTGATCTTCTCTTTGATGGATCTGAGTTGCGCCCTTTTGACATTGGGGCTTGCCTGCAAGCTAGACAACCTGTCTCATTAATAACAGAGGCTTCAGCAGCCTCTGCATCTTCTTGGACTAAGTAGTGGCTAAGCTGCCAAGTTGCTTTTTGGGTGTAGATAGAAGAGACTATTCCTTTAGTCACCTGGAGACGGTTTTTTTTCTGAATCCCGTTCTTCACTGTTGCTAGCTTGTGGATTCAGTTTCTTATGGACTTCTCTTGAAGCTGGCTGGCATTGAGGTAATATTCTGTATATTTACTGATTCCTTCACCACCTACATTAAAGGTATATTCATTATGAACCAAGATTTTTAGTAGAAAGATCTTCAACTCTTAAAATTTTATCATGGTCTACAGATTCATCGTTCTTGTCTATCTGAATTTCATTTTTCTTATCATGATAAACAAGATGGTAGTTGCTTCTTCTATAATGGATTTATCCCATAAAGTTTACGGTGTTGATAGAACATGGTAAATCAAATTTTGTTGTTGTTGTTGCCAACTTGGAAATTTATTACTGCCCCATATATGAAGTTACCTTTTAAAAAGTCAAAAACAAAGTGGCAAAACATTATGGACCTTGACAATATTCTTTGTAAATGTGAATTAACTGTGTGGATAACCAATAGTTGATTTTAGAAACTTCATTTTAGAGGGGACTTCTGAAAAGAAGAAAGGTCGCTCTAATTGGGGGAAATGGAGTAGTGATAAGAAATTTAGGTTCTGGATGGCTATGTTTATATTATCGTGCAATTTGCTCTGCTATTCTGCTAAGCATCAGATGTCCATTATTCATCCCTATTCACCTGAACGCCTCTCTTCCCCCATAACCTTTGTGTACACTCTCTTTGTTGGTGTCATATACTTGTGAGCTTTGCCCCAGTATATATGTGTACTACTCAGAATATCTTAATGTACCTTGAACTGGATATTTTGATTATTTTTTATAAGCTGGGTCTTTATTTTACTGTTGCTGCTATGCAGGTGTTGCTTTGTATTTGTGAGGCATGGTTTACCCATCAATACAGGTTTATAAGGGATCAACCCCCTTCCTCCCCCCTCCCACTTTTTCATAATGAATAGGCATCATTCTTAAAGGTGTTCCTTTTTTCAGACATGATGATATCTCTTTGGTGATCGTATATTTTTTGAGATCTGTAAAGTGGACGAAAATGAAACATTCTTAAAATTCATTATTGTTACCTTTTTTATAAATACCACAAGGAGAAAAGGAAAAAGAAAAAGAACAATGTTTAACAAAAAGCTTCATGTCTCTACCTGCATTTACCTGTTGACTCAATGTTTTATTCTATTAAATGCAAACTGGGGACTCTTGGAATAGTTCAAATATTTATCAACTACATTACGGAGACATTGAGGACGTATTCAATCTGGTTTGATCACATTTACAACTTACGTGAACAGGTGTAAAATATGCCATTGGAAACAATTAAGTTCATTCCAGTGTACTATGAATCATTGATTCCCATCTTTGGTCAGAACTGTGTTTTCTTAAGTGGGCATTCTACCGATTACCCAATTATGACCAAAATAACAGGTAGCAGTTTAAACAGGTTAGTGCAAACAATTGTTGGTAAATGTATGGGAGTATTCCGTTCAAGCGTATACCAGTTTTGATCTAAGCTTGTTTACCAGGTTCGATGGAAGCTTGCATTTGATTACGATTTATGAGTATGGAGATTTGTTTTGTATAGATGTAAGATGTCTGCCGTGGTTGCAGAATGGGAAAGATCAACGTTTCCTCTCCGGGCTCTCCGAGTAGAAGAAATTTCCATGATGGGTAACCAATGACTAATGCTTAACGTGGGGAAAAGGAACTTACCGTGATTCTAAAGAATGCCTGAAAGCTTGGGATCTTTAGGTCATACATACGACACTCAAAGTCTCAAGAACGTAAAATCTTCAAAGTGGCCAAGTGGGGTAACAAAAAAAAAACCCACTATAATTCTCGGGTCGGGGCATTACATGATGATGCATGCATGTTGAAGCTTAAAGCGATCACAGCAATATTGAAATGAAAGTTGTGTATTAGCTAGACCCCATCTCGTACAATCTGCAGAACCCGACAATCTCACATTGATGAAGATCTTAAGCTATATTGGAGTATCACATATGTCATACACCAGATGAATTAAATATTCCCCCTACATTAAAATTTCCGAGCAAGTTCCATAAAGAGATTCGTGGAGAAACTGAAATTAATTTGGAGAGGAAGGAAACGGAATCAAACTTAGGTAGGTCGTGTTGTAGGTTTTGCAATGTTTGTTCGAAAGGGCAAAAGCCAGGATAAAATTCAATTTTGATGGAAAATTCAACCCAATGAAATGACAATTTTTGTCATTTAAGCAAGATGATATGTAACGAATAATAATTTTTTCAACTTGCAAGTATTTATTAGAAACAATAACAAATATTTGTTAGATTTTAGTAATGCGCAATAAAAAATATTTCATAAATTATTATATCAATAACTATCCTTTTTATTTTAAAAATAAGTGATCCGATTGATTTTGTACTTTGTTTTAGGAGTATGATAACATTTTAAAAAGATGTGAATGTGAAAGAATTATATATTATTTGATGTTTAACTGAAATATTTGTATTAGGGTCAGATCAGGAATGCAATATATGATGATATATAATGATATTGCACTGTTTATTATTTGAATATGAGATGATATGAGATGATATGAGTTTATAAACTAAAAGACTAAATTACCTTTGTGATGTGAAAGATTTGAATGTGATGTGAGAAGAGAGAATGTGATGTGAAATGTTTGAATTGATTTGTGAGAGTGTTTGGATATGAGTAATAGATGGAAAATGTTTGATATTTATTTGTGATGTTAGGTAATATTTGAGATATTGAAAAAATATAAAATATGTTTGATGGTGAGATATTTAAATGTTGTAATATATCTGATTTGTGATCTGAGCCTTTAAAATATTTATTTAAAAACGAGTATATGGTAGGAAAAAAAAATCAGCAAAATCTAAAAAAAAAATAAAAATCCAAGGATACACGTGTTTGGGAGAGAAGCGGAGACTCCCGCCTACCTTCACGTGGGGGAACAAAAAAAAGGAACGTCCTCCCGCTTCGATGCCGCTCCCTCTCTCTTCCTCGCTCTGGGAACCATAAAAGTTTGGGGGAATCCCAATGTCCTTTCCCCAAAAAAGTATCATCAACTTTACACTGATCCTAACTTGTTGTACTCTCACTCCGCCCAAAACTGCCCATTCCAACACACTATCACACTATACACACAATTCTCTGAACTGGGAAATGGCAATATGAATCCATTATAGATACCTTCCGCCATTACGGAGAGAAAATTAATCAATGATGCTACACTCTTCACCACTTTTCTGCCACTCAACTCATTTCTTCTCAAGAAATGTCAACGCTTCTCCCCTTCCAGCTTCCCCTGCTTCCTCCATTCGGTAGTTAACTCCTCTTAGCTCTTCATTCTACTGTACTTCAAAATTGTCCTCAAATGCTTGTTTCTTTTCCTATTAATATGAATGCTAATGAACTCAGTATTGTTTTGGAAAGTGAATTTGATGACATTATGTTCTCTCTTATACCGAAATTGTATTTCAGTTCTTAGTTTTCTGATCGGAGGTTTTCATTTTATAGCATTAGGCATTCCGTACGTAAAAGCAAAGAATAAATGAATAGAAGGTTAAATAGAAACGCAAACTGAAATGTGATTCACAATATTCACTAATTTCGAGTGAATTGCTTATTTGAACTGCTGAAGTGATTTGGGGTCAGATATGCTTTTCCTCATGTTCAGTCTCAGTGATCTGGTTGAAGGTTCCGTTAATTCAGGTCGGAACATTCAAATTGTCTACTATTTTTTAGTGTTTCTGTATTGTCGAGACGATTCAAGGCATTCCAGTTGTTTCATAGTATTTCAGAAATTTCAGTCCACTACCGCCACAGTTTGAATTGGCTTAGTAGTACCTATCTTATTTGTGCATTACTAATATCCTCAATGTAAAAAACTATCGCCATCAATTTGTTTGAGGTGGTTTGGTTCTTACTGTGGCTGCCCGGATGATTGAAGTTTATGTTCTTTCAGCCTTTTATTTTTTTATTTCACATGTAGCTCATACAATTTTCAACAGTGTACTGTGCAGTAGAAGGACATCTAATTCTGGTTCTGGATCTTCCAAAGAGGTATTATCCCTTCTTAACTTCCACATGAAATATATATACTATCACATGAGTAATTGATGCTGTGTTTGTCCTTGTTTATGCATTAATCCTTTCACATTGAAAAGCTGACTTGACTATTTGGCTTAGGTTAGACGAGCAGACCCTGGAAAGTGTAAGACCACATTTGTTTATGGTCAGCGTTCAGGAGAACGCGTGCTAGAGGTACTTGTTATCTATATATTGTTAATGCTTGTTATTGTTCGTTGTTGGATCTCTCTCTAAATGATTAAGTTTATCGATTAGTTGCCAAATTAACATTAATATATGTATATCTATATATATTGTTAATGCCTGATATTGTACGTTGTTGGACCTCTCTTTAAATACCGAAAAGTTTTTCGATTAGTTGCCAAATTAACACATAGAAATGTGGATGAATTGAGCTTGGGATCTGCTTTCTGCTTGATCATTTCAACTCAGCAAAAGGCTGAAACTACAATCATTTTCGTGTGATTAATAGTTGCTCATGGATCCACTGACAATCTTCACTTAGATGGGCTGCCTTAGAAGTTGTACTTCAGTATTTCTAGCAGTAGAAGCTAAAGGGAGGTCTTTGTTGAAGAAATAAATCATAGTAGCATTTAATTGTTCTTTGTTTTGACAAACAATCTCAGAAACGTCTTTGTATAACTATACAAATTAATACAAAAGGACAGAAGAAGTGATTTACCATGGGAACTGTATTGAAGCAGTTTGTTGGTGCATGATGATGTAGTAATAGAAGGGCATAGAAGTAAAGTAAAAAAAAGATACAGAAAAAGAGAGGGAGATTCTTACAAATGCTACTGCTAGCTATTTAAGTGAACATGGCACACAGGGAGGTCTTTCTTAAATATTAATTGAAAACTTTTAATGTCTACAAACTCCATTTAATTCTCATGAAAAACACAAGTAATTTTTGTAGGACTTTCTGATGTTCAATTTACATTTTTTTTTTAGCTAAAGATCAAAGTTCCTTCAATACTTCTATTCAACGATGTCTGGATGTTACAATACTTGAAGATAGTAGTTGTTCCTCACTCCTCTCTTATGTGTTGATGATTTCAGGAAGAATCCCTTGAAATGTTTGAAACGAGCATGCCATTAACAGTTTTTCCAGGTCAGGCACAGCCACTAGGAGTAGCCGAAATTGAAAATGGAATTAACTTTGCTATCTTTTCTCAGCATGCGACTTCGGTCAAGCTTTGCTTAACGCTTCCCAAAAGGTTTGGATGCCTAACCATTTAATTGACTGGTTATTTTTGAGCTTAGTTTTTGGATTCATTTTTAATAGACTGGAAGATCTTTATCCAGTTCTGTTTCTGACCTTGTCAATTCTAAGTTTCCGGGAGTGGTAGCCATTGATCTGAACTCTAAAATTTCTCCTCCTTTGTATTTGTGGCTGGAATTATGATTGTTAAAGTCTGGGATTCCATCTCAAAAGCAATTGGCAATGAGAGGAGTAGCTCAAAATTTTTATTAAGTGTAGGTGAGGCTTGTTTTTACCCAATGTGGGATTTAGTCTCAAAAATGATAACGAGAAGTTTAAAAATTTGGGAATAGTGGGCTTTCAAAGCTGAATGAAGGTTAAATTGGTTGACTTGCCCTTTCGAAAAATTGAGCCTGGTTAACTTAGTGACTCAAACCTAACTATTTGGAAGTAGATCAAACTGCTAGTTCATGGTTTCATGCGCATTCTCTCACTAGAGAAGATTGCATCTTACAAGTATAGCCCATTGCTGGTCCTTCACACTTGACATGATATAAGATGAAAGAGATTGAGAAGACAGTAGCCCATTATTATTTACAGATGAACATTTGACTTAAATACCATGATGCAACTGAATATTGTAGTACATCTCATCGTCTCTGTTTTTGTCCTTCTAGAGTCTCACACTTATTATTTGATCTAATGATTTCTTTTTAGGGGAAATAATAATATGCTTGACGGTGAAATGATTGAGCTGACACTGGATCCTTATGCCAATAAAACTGGGGACATATGGCATATATGTGTTGAGGTAGTTTTGCTTTCAGACTAATGCACACTGGCTTCTCTTTTAATACATGGATGTTTGATTATTTTTTTATTAGTTTTTCATGTCTTCCTTGGAGCAGGTCGATCATGTTCTGATATGTTTGTCCATAAACTATTAAATTTGGGCATGCAGATACTTGATACCATATTCAGCTTCTTTCTGATGATTATAAATCAACCTCATTGTCTTACAATGCTATTTGGGATGTGCATAAGAAATAATATGGAGATAACATGCTCAGTTGAAACTTGAATTTCATACACAAACCTGTTGTAATATTTGGAACTTTCAAATAATTAGTGATTAGAGTACGCCACCATTTTGGCGACCCATTTAACGTCTATCTTGTTCGTCTGTCCTTTCTGTCCTATGGCCCTCTGCTTGTAGTTATTAACCACTGTTACATCAGTTTTTTTTTTTCTTTATGAGTTGTTTAATAGTGTTAGAGCATGATGGTGCTACATCAAGGCCCATCCAAGGTTAGGGCCCTTTTCTATCGCTCTAGGAAGGAGCAGGGTGTACCAGATAGGCAATCCAGTGAAAAGGGTTTTTTACACTCCATCGTGAAGATTTCCACTCTTATTGAGTTATGGCAGTAGGCATTAACAAGTCAAGGCACTAAAACTGAAGGTTGTTGTTTATAGGTTGAGATCAATAGGATGCCTTGTGTATCTTTTGCCTGCAGTTGCATAGTTTATGAGCTTTATAGCAAGTTTTACTAGACTAGAAAGAGAAGTTCAGAGCCACGTCTTTGCCCGAATATCCCAAAAGTAATCAAATAGTATGGTGATGAATTGATGATGATGTGTTCTCTTGCAAAATATGGGCCTTAGTGCTGATAATATTATTTATTGGACTTCAAGTTACCCTACGTTGGATAACCGTAAAGTGTTTACAATGTTATCTTTGCTAGAATGGGAAGAAAGTCTAATTTGGAATCTTAGCAACTGACAACTCGAAGGGGATAGTGTTTCCAACCTTTTCGACCTATTTTAAATCTTTCTCAATGATATCTTGTTCAGGTCCCTTTGGTTGGAAAATTGCTCAAGGACTTCCTCATAAAAAGAGTGGGAGAACAGTGCCATCACTTGCTTGGATTTCACTTGTAGATCTACTTATGCGTGACAACTTGATTTTGAAGAACTTGGTTTATACTCTGTAGAGATATCAGAGGAGTTCTGTTATAAGAGTGTGGGCTGTATTCTGGGTTTAGATGGAAAGGTTTAGAGGCTGTGAAGATCTTAGGAATGGTTTGTATATACAAAGATGTATGTTGTTTCGCTCATGAAGTTATGTTCACCTGAGGCAGTGTGACTTTTGAGAAGTAGTATAATCTGCAAGCTGCAGTTCTGACTTCTGAGTGGTGATAGATGATTCTGATACTTCCCTACTGCAATGGTTCTGATACTTCCCCGTTGCAAAAATGTACATGCTGAAGAAGATATGTATGTTCTGAGCGAGGTGCGCCATGATCTATGTTATATATGTGGATTTGTGGATAACAAAGTGTCGCCAAGGGTTCCAAAGAAGCCATCGATATGTGTATGTATGTCTGTTTTCTTTGGTGTATGGGGTAGAAGGAGTTCATGGTTCTTAGAGGTCACCAATGAGCAATCTACAGCCTAAAACATATGTAACGGAATCTACTCTTATTTATATGCAGTTGTTTCTTGGTTTGTCTTGGAGGTTTCTTTTACCAGTAGTATAGCAAGGTCAAGTGCTGCTGTTTATTGGTTTTCGTTGACTGTTAATTTAGCAAGGTTAATGTATCACTGAGTTGCATTTTTGTACTGCACCTCAACTGGAAAAGAAGCACCAGTTTATTCAGGCTTGATTTTCAAGTGTAAGTATGAATTGATTTTGAAAGTAACAGCTCGTTCAAACATGTGAACTGTAGGCTTTTAATCAGTTCTACTTCCCGCTAACCTCGTAGCACCTCCTTGATAGGGACTGGCAGGGATCCTTTACACTCTTGGCCTGTTTAAATGCACTTGTCATATTTACAATGTACTATGCATTTTCAGATATTTAGCAGATGGGTAATGGCATATTTCCATGTGTATAGATAGGGATGACGATGGCTCGGGTTTGTGATGTGTTTGGCATTTCCCAAAACCTCTCCTTCTAGCCCATCCAAACACGCAACGCCCTAATCTCGCCCCATCACCGTCCCAAATTCAAGTCCAAAAGTAAAATCCTTACAAATTACGCAGAAAACACAATGGAGTAAAGCTCTTATCTCAAATGGAGAGCGAAGTTTGCTGTGGAGAGATGGGAGAAAACACTTTCTACAAAACTCCTTTTTGTTTCTTTTCTCAATAGATTACATTTCATATATGCCGTATGCGTATTGTATACTTACATGTTTATTTGAGTATAGGTATCGATCGGGGTTGGGACGGATAAGGGATTTTCCAACCCATACCAAACCCTTCAATTAGGGTCTGAATACTTTCAAAGGTTTTAGAGAATCGCCTCCTTAAACCCTTAAATTAGGGTCTGAATAGTTTCAGATTAGATGGGCTTGGTAAATTGCCATCCCTATATAAAGCTACTGCCTAGTTCGGTCATGCTTACACAGGGTGCTTAGAAAGGTACATGGGATGCAGATCTACCACGTTGACACTAATTGACTACCTAAATGTAATACTCCCTCCGTCCCATAAAATTTTTCCATTTTGAGTATTATTGGTCAACTTGATTAAACTTTGACCAAACATTTATAAAAATTAACTTGTCTTTGCGATTTTTTGGAAATTGTTATTGAATATGTGCTTAATATTTTTACGGTGATAGAAATATTAAAATATAAAACATAATATATGTACGTTACATGGTGGTTTACTTTTTTTAAGGTTGAATTTTCCATAAGGAAATAGGAGGATTTTTGGGACAGAGAGTATCGCGATCTGAAAATTTGACAGACCAAGAACCAGTGCTCGGCTATAGGATACACCTATTTTCTTAGTCCAGGGATAATGATATTATCCTTTTTCCTTTGATAGGTTTTAGAGGAACTTATAATTTGCAATGCTCTTTATTGTTATCGGATAGATGTATACCTTCATAATGAAGCATCTAATTAGTTCATTTTTGTCAATATGGTGTTATTATCCATGTCAACCGAGTATTCCTCTT
This sequence comes from Iris virginica, assembly GCA_025631175.1. Classification (NCBI taxonomy): domain Eukaryota; kingdom Viridiplantae; phylum Streptophyta; class Magnoliopsida; order Asparagales; family Iridaceae; genus Iris; species Iris virginica. Next base: position 23,377 of record JAOTQG010095606.1, read on the forward strand.
GCTTAGTTATTTGATGATGCTATTGGTTCTGTCCCTTTTCTGTTGACGGTTTTCAGAGGAACTTATATTTCTGTAGGATCTGCCTCGGAGCAATGTCCTTTATGGTTATCGGATAGATGGTCCTCAAGGTTGGCATCAAGGCCATCGCTTTGACAAAAGCATTGTCTTAATTGATCCTTACGCGAAACTAGTTGAAGGACGTCGCCTTTTTGGAGATACCAGCAATAAGCTCTCCAAGTTTTATGGAACTTATGATTTCAGTAGCTTGCCATTTGATTGGGGAGAAAGCTACGCTTTTCCAAACATACCTGAGGTGAACACCTGAAATCCATAGCACATGCCTAAAACTGTGTGCATTTATGTATATAATGCGCACATTCGCACACCACACACTCGCATGCATACACACGCACACGCACATATGTATATTGTAATGTAATTTTACCAGGAAACGTTTTGCGTAGGCTACATCATGCATATAGAAATACTTCAAAAGTTTAGGCTACCATGAAATCATGAAATATATGTTGGAAATATTATGAAAAAGGACATGGATCTATAATCAAATTTTAACAGTAGGTAAAAAGTTAGCCCTGTGGAATTTTGCAGGATAGGACACGTAATCCATAAAATCAATGCCCCTCAAAGTTCCATTATATATAGGGATTAACTAATATTCCCATTGGTTGTAGGAGGTTAGCAATGTCCCCATTTTTACTTTCCCAAAATGCCCTCACTTTTTAATTTTTAATATTTATTTGG
>JAOTQG010095607.1:0-13630 GCA_025631175.1 Iris virginica
TTACTCCACATCAGATTGGCCAGCTCCATTGTTTGATACATGAGCATGTGCAGCTTCTAGTTCAGGTGTTTTCACTTAGTGTTCTCGAGCCTTCTCAACAGCACATTGCCACTGGGGTTCAGGGATTGCTTTCAGAGTTGCTTCACAAGCGCGATCAATTATTGACCTTGAAAAGCATATCATATCCCAGTTTTTACTTTTTTCCGCCTTATATTCATCCGTCAGTGCAAGATGAATGCCCACAAAATTTGCCAGCTCATAGCGCCGTTGAATATTCTGCACATGATGCACAAAGAGTCATGAGGAGTTACTTCTGGATGCCCTTTATAAGTGGTCCTGTACTATCTGTTATGGATGTAGCTCCTCTTAGATTAGTTGGTGGCTATATGGATGATATTTCTAATGGTATGTCATGCAGGAAGTAACCAAGTCTTTAGTTACTCATGCCCTCTTTTTATTGTAAAGTGCTATGCCATTTTATTCATCTTTGACTTGGATGTTGAAACTGTTGACAGCTGTCCACGAGCATCGGGCTCGACTGCTGGCTGGTACTTATGATAGTTGCTCTGCAAAGGAATCCTTGTTTCCGTTCAAAATTTCTGAAGCTTTGGCTGAAGCGAGTGTTGAGTTGTCGAGAGGAAGCACCTCCCCTGCTTCCAAGACGGCACATCCTCCAGGTAGTGACCGGACATGTAAGAAGAAATTTGCTGCCGCACTTGTTGAAGAGACCAAGAAGAAGTCAGTTGCTCCAGTTTATAAGGAAATTTCCAAGTTAGCCCTGAGATTTTTCCCGCTCTTTAATCCAGCTCTATTTCCGCAAAAGCCACCCCCTATGCCTGTTGCAAATCGGGGGCTCTTCACTGATGCTGAAGATGGGTAAGTTACATGGTTCATTATCGTTGTTTTTCTTTGAGCGTTCGGTGAGCAAGTTGATTCAGTTCCATTCGTTCCTTAGTTTCATCAAAATTCAATAGATTTTAGTTGTTGATAAATCTCTTACTGTTGCCTGGTCATGAGCGCTTCCACCCCTCCCTTTTTGACTTTTTCAGCAGGGAAATTAGATTAAAAGTGTTTAGGTTTGATATGTCAATGTACTTCTGAATCTAAAATAGTAAGATGAATTTGTGTTTAGTTATAAGTTGTATTTCGTTTGATGTAAAATCTGAATTGGCACCATCCAGTTGAAGCTGTCTTGCGAAACTTTGGGTACACTAAATAATCTGCTTTAATGGTTGACGATTCAAGCTTGAACCAATATTACATGATAAGCTACCACCGAGGCCACCACCAAACTGTGTCAAAATTTGGACGATGGATAGAAAACCTAGTTTCTCAACCGGGAAGAACATGTAGGTCCTCGAGAAAAACATTGTAGCATTTTTATAACCAGAAACTGATTAATCCCAATGCGTTGAAAGCCTTTGTATAGTCAAATACATCTTTATTGACCAAGCTAGACATACTAACTTACCAAAACATGCATGGCTACCCGAAGAAAATAATGAAAAATATTCATAAAACTGCTGTCTACCAATTGATTCCTTGGCAGATTCATAGCAACATAAAGATAGCTTAAAACATTCTAAACATAATACAACCTTATTTTTGGGTCAGCCTTGAGCTTCTTCTTCCGCATTCTCACCGGCTTGGAAAATATTTGTCCTCAAATGTGCTCTTTACTGATGCAAATGCCTTATGGAGCCACTCGCATAAAGACCCATTTGACGTCCCCGGTGGAGTGTCAACTTCTTCATGCTTCAGTAAAGGTTGTTAGTCAACCAGTTTATCACGATCCACTGGACTGATGGTATAGATTTTGTCACCAAAGGTGTATACGCTCTGAATCGTTAGGGAAATGAGGTCTTATGCACTTGCTTTAACAATTCTTGAAAATAGTCTTAATGCTCTACAAAGTACAAATTGAGGATGAACTTTTTTCCATGCTGAAGAGAGTGAGGCAGGAGCAAGTCCAATTCCAAGTCCTGCCCAACCATTATACCACATGTTACTTGGATTTTCCAGTTTTTATGAATTATAATAAGTTAGTATTCGTACAATGTTTCACTTTTAGTTACTTTAGCATGTAGGGTAAATCTATGTGAATAAATTTCTAAATTAGTCTTGTTATCTTTTAAACCGCTATTAAATAAATAATTAAAATAGTCTTGGTCCTCTTGGATTATTTGCATTTTCTGTAACAGTCTGTGTTCTTTGGGTGATTGGTTCCCCATGAAATCAAGTGTTAGGGCTCGAATGAGTGTGCTAATCCTGGTTTATTAATCCATGCTCTTTGTTCGGAAAATAGACCCGTTTGATTGCAACTGAATGGAACCTAGTTTTTCTCCCTTTCTCCCCATTGGTTACCCACTATCTTCCTTGCATCAATCCGATAAGAGTAAGTCTTTGGAATGCTCCTACACAGGAAGCCTCCGTTATTTGATACAGAAGTTTTGTCAATGATGATTGACAATGGAAAAAGTTTAGCATCTCAACATTACTTTGATATGGAGTTAAAAGTTAATTGAAAAACTCGATTTTGTACTTTATCAATGCAAGACTTTGGCTTCTTAAATTCTGATTTTTAAATTATAATACTACTTCCGCTCCAAAATAAGTACTCACTGGTGCTTTTTGAGGTGTTTCAAAGTAAGTGTCCACTTTGCTAACTTTCCTCTTTTGGAGCCCAAGAAAGAGTCTGAACCACAAAATTTTCTTGGAGCCATAACTTAACATTTTGTGTCCGCAAAATTTAGAGTCAAAATTACTCTTAAAGTAAAAAATGTTAATCTCATTTTAGACCCTTATCTTTTCGTGAGCTCGCAAAATGGGCCCTCAGGTTTAAAGAGTTGCGTATTAGGCTCTAATGTTTCATTTTTGTTCGAAAAAGACCTTTTTGACGGAATCTATTAAATTCTAACAAAAGTTGTTGCATATTAGGCCCTTTGCTTTGGAAGTTGTTGCATATTAGGCCCTCATCTTTACCATTTTCGTTGGGCCCTTATCAGTCAAAGAGGGCCCTTTTTGCAACAAAAATGCAACAACAGATCTCACTTTGCAACTTTTTGAACCCGGGGGCCTATTTTGCGAGCTCGCGAAAATATTAGAGCCTAAAATGAGATTAAGCCAAGTAAAAATTACTCCTAAAACTATGTACCAAGTCAAATGGGGCACTGATATTGGAGCGGAGGGAGTAATAATTATTCAAATTTGTGTAGGGACATGATGTTTGTGTGCTTAATTTCCATACCGTGAAATATGTCACATTCATTTTATTTTCCTTGCAGGTTATTAGCACGGGGGTTGATGGAATTCAATATGGACTGGAAGCAGATTCAGGAACACTTTCTTCCTTGTAAATCTAAGCATCAGGTAAGTTCCTTTCCGGATCTTGTTCCGGAAATCCAATCTCAGCCCTCAGTTTGGTACTTGGAATTTAACCTATTTTCGAGCTCTATGCATTTATCTTTCTCCAATTCTGTATAATTTTCTACAGAGCAATGTGAGGCATGTGAATATTAATCGTGTCTTCATCTTGTTCTAGATTTCTATCTGATTGGTGTTTTTTTTTAACTGAAAAGGAAAATTGAACATCTATGCACCTAATCAAGTGCCAGCAAAAGGTCAGCATGTCATTATAATGACACAAGGAAGGGATTTTTAAAACTAAAACGGGAGCTAATCATCAAGATCCCAAGGTGGTGGTGGTGTTTTTGTTTTGTTTTGCTTTCTTCTTTTTTGCTGTTCAGCATAATCAAGAGAAGCTTGTCTTTAGTGTTTACGTGGAGATCCTCCTTCAACATTACCTTCTATGTAATTTTTTCAATCAAAGAGCATGTTTCCTCTACTATTTTCATCCCAAGTTTTCTAGTAACTTAATGAAGAACTAGCTCCTAAACTCCTGCTTGGAATATATAATGAGGGGTTGCACATCAAACTGCCAAGAATTTTTCTACTAACTAGGAGTGACTTACTGAGGAAACAAAAGATTCCACTCCGCTCAGCTCATATCGCAGTGTAAGTCGGTACTTGACTGATTTCTCATTCTCATGCTGTTGAAGGGTGATCCTCTCACGAGCTGGCATAAAAGTTATTGGGAAGATTGAACTGGAGTTATATCAATTAGGGCTTTAACTTTCATGTGCATGACTGATAGGTCATCTTTGTTTTTATGAGTCACTATGTTTTCCCATTATCACTTACAATTGTCCTATATATGCTTAGTATTTTGATACATTTGTGTATTTAAAGGGATCTTTTAGATACTTTATTAATCATTCCATGCATATACTACAAGGCAATTTCTAAAATAGAATTTCGCCAATTTGGTTCTATATATTGGTTTATGTTACAGTTCCTTTTGTCATCTCAATTTATTTCTTTGGGGGTGAAGTTCTGTAATTTGTTGGCTTCATAATTGTGATCATTATGCTCTTATCCACATTTTCTGTTACAGATTTTTGTGAGGCAGAAAAATCGTTCATGTTCTAGAGCTCCTGAAAATCCAATAAAGGTATATAAATAACGATATCAGTTAGCGGTGCATGAAAATACTCATTTGCATCCATCCGCGTTGCTATTCAATCACCGTTGTTTTGATGCATTTTGGATTTGTGTGATTATTTTGTTATTCACATATTTGAGAATTTGAGTAGTATCAAGTATGATTGTGCATGTGTGCGAAACATGCAGGAAAATGTTAACTTCCGAATGTTTAGGGAAAGTTAACTGTCTCCGTGACTTATTTTAGAGACTTATGACACCTTGCTCCTTCACTTCATTGATTTTAATATAGGGGTATATATGTAAAATTACATCATTTTGACATTAACTACTAACATGTGGGTCCCACTACTAATATCCAACACAATATGGGAATTTATCTTCAGGATAAATGAAAAAAAAAATTCTATAACTTCCACTCCCTCCCCCCTTCCCATTTCCGAGCATTTTTTTTCTCTGAATAGAAAAACCTATTGCTTTTACCGAATTCTCGACCCTATCAATGGCGTAGAAGGTCTCAAGACATTATACTCAGTGGCTGTTTCCATACTGCCATTTCTTGCACTTGCCTAATCGAAGTGGATCAACTGAATAGACAAGAAATTCAAAACCACGACCGTGTTTATTCGATTTGTGTTAACCAGAGCATACCTATGACAAATGTCATCCTCTCCAGTTTGAAGGCAATCTTAATTTGGTTTTACATTAGAAGGAATCAACTAATGAGCTTCAAATGGAACCGATATAATTGACTGGGAAAAATATCTGCACAGTTGTTCATGGCGCTGATTATGGAAGGTGAAAGTGATGATACTTTATCTCGGGGAAGAAAGAAAATAAGGTAGGGTGGAAATGTGGGTTGAATCTGGAGAAATGGAGGCCAATTATAAGTATGGTGATGATGGAAGGTGAAAGTGATTATGTTATTGATGTACAGTCCACTAAAAATCCACCAAAGTTGTCACTTTATTAATATGTTTACAAATGTACTTTTCTATCACTAGTCCAACAAGTTTTAGCTTAAAACAGAAGGGGTATTTATGACTAAAACAAAATGGGGATGGTGTTAACATCCCTTTGAAGTGGGGAATCTTGTAAAACCCATATATATAGGATTAAAAATGCCCACCTTTTGTGTACACCCCATAGTTTTGATTTCTAGACTACCCTCAGTTTTTTAAAAATACGTTTTTGAAGGGCAAAAAGCATTATTTTCTAGACTACCCTCAGTTTTTTAAAAATACATTGCTATCAGTCATTGGTTTTTCAAATTTGTGCTATCCCACAAGCTAAGTAGAATAAACAATGAATTGATGACTGAACGCCAGGAGCAATGAGTAAGGAGGACCAGAACCTTAGGGGCTTGTGTGTTATATAAGGGTTACAAGAACTATGAAGACCCCATATGGACAAGTTTGCGGGTTAAGGGTTTGCTTTTCTTTTTCCTCCTTTTGTGTCCTAACCTTCTAGGCCCTGCAATCTTGCAAGAGTGAGTGTACATCACTTGTCGGAAAGTAAACAAAAGAACCTGGACTCTCAAATGACTAGACATCATACTTAACACATAACTATTTGAATATGTTGATGCATTGCAGACATGATAGGTTATTCAATCTGGTAGGCAAATCTATTTATAGCACATGTACAGGTGGCTTTGCATTGTATGTCACACAGCCACTTTAACTTTGCTCTTATTGTATTTTTAATTTTTTGGTAACTAAAGCTAAATTAACTTGATGCAGGCAGTTCGAAGAATGAAAACCTCTCCTTTGACTGTTGAAGAGAAAGTTCGAATTGAGGAGGTAATTTCTTTTATGGTATATGTATGACAGATGATTTGAAATGTCAATTTTCTGATGTATATCCATCTTGTTCATGAATGCTTTGTCTAAACTTTACAGGGATTAAAGCTTTTCAAACATGATTGGATGTCTATATGCAAGTACATTGTCCCGCACAGAGATCCATCTTTGCTACCACGACAGTGGCGGACTGCAATCGGAACCCAAAAATCATATAAGGTAGATGAAGCAAAAAACCTTAAGAGACGCTTACATGAGTCAATGAGAAGAGAATGCAAATTTGCAAGTTTGGCTGGTGGGCGAACTCCATCTGATAAAGAGGTATCCTTGGGAAATTAAAAAATTGTTGCTATGGGATTCATATATGTATCAATGGTGCCACTGACTTTTTACTACTCCATCACATACATTTTAGCTTCGTGATCTCCTCATATGAGCTGACTGGGAGAGATTAGATGAGTGCTGTCCATTATGTTCCTTTTTTTGTTTCCAAGACGGCCTTTTCTGTTTCTCTTTACCTCGGAAGTTAGTTTTTCAAACTTAACAATGTGATTATCAAATGGAGGACTTCTGAAAACTACGTACCAAAGAACCAGAAGGTATTCCAGCTGCTGGGGCTCCATAAACTATGTGCTGCTTTCCTCAATGTGTTTTTTTTTTTGGGTAACTTGGTTATGCCTTTACTTTGCTTAGTCCTGATAGAATTGACTACGTGCAGCTTCTTTACCAATGACATGATAATCTGCCTTTTCCAACCCTCAATATGCTCAACCCAACTCAATCTATAAACATTATTGAGATAATCTTCCCCGGACCCCCGCTTGCGGGGACGCTTTGTGCACCGGGCTGCCCTTTTTTAGTATGAGTTAACTTTCTTTATATAGGAGTGTTATGTGATCGGCATATACCAGTAAAGGTAAAGAAAAAATTTTACTGGACAGCTTTTAGGCCTCGCTATGTACAAAACTAAGTGTCGGGCTACTAAGAAGGAAAATGCTTAGAAGATGAGTGTAGCGGAAATGCAAATGCATTGATGGATGTGCGGGGAAACTAGAAAAGATAGGATTCGGGAACAAAAATGAGAAACTGCACAATTAGCTTTTGTGATGGGGAAAATGAGAGTCGCCAGCATGCTTTGGTCATGTACAACGTAGACCCCGTAGCGCTCCAGTTAGGAAGTGCGATGATATTAGTCTTAATTAGGCTAGGGTTAGGAGTATGCCAAGGTTAACATGGACATCAGAAATACAAAGATTCTGGTCTATACTGTGGCTTGGCATTGGATCGCGTTGAATGTCGGAAAAGGATTCACGTAGCTGACGCCAAGTGATTGAGATTAAGGCTTTGTTGTTGTTGGAACACCATAATATCATCCGTGCTTTGTGATCAACTAAGAACATTACCAGCAGCCTTCATATAACGCCCTGTCACCAGCACAACCTTCTCGGCTGCTAACATTTGTTACGGGCTTACGGCCTACCTGCAAGTGCCACCGCATGTCCTTACAGAATCTGAAATGACTCTGCTCAACGGCTTATTGTAAGGTTGGCAACGCTTGGGATTTTCCAAGGCAGTGGTCTGGTTAGAAGGCACTGATGGTGTGTAGGAAAGGAAATACAGAGAGAAATGGAAGAGAGGGAGGCTACTAGGGTGTACAGAGTACAGACTAGATATACAGAGGGCATCTTTGGCTTTTGGCATTTAATCTCTGTAAATGACATAAATATCCCTGATTCCATTTTGTTTATTTGTCTTTTACTCATAGTCATTGACGGTGAAAGGGACAGCGGTGCACAAAAGACCTCTGGACTTCTGGTGCCTCAGGGGGCTCGGGCTTCATGCAAGTGGTGCATACTTTAAAACAATTGAAGTCCAGTATTGACTAAACCATTTTAAAGATTGGTATCAACTATTCAATTGCAAAGTATACTTTGCAGCTGGAATTTTTCTGGAGCTAGTTTTGGTTGCCATTGCATCTCAATTCTTGAAGAAAATGGACGAATGTAGAAATAATACTCCCTCGCTCAAAATAGATCTTTCCACTTTTGCTTGTCCCAAAATGATCTTCCCTTTTCTAAAAATGCCAAATATTGCAAGTGAATTTTATAATGTACAAGTATGCAAAGCTTCGCCTTTAAGAGTTGTAAAATGTACAATGGGAAGACCTTTTGGGACGGAAGGAGTATTATACTAGCACTTCACTGAAAAGGTCAGTTAATGAAGAAAGAAAATAGAAGAAAGAAAAAGAAAGTCTATCTATGCTATGTTTATGTAAGCTCATCTCTGTCTTCCAAACTCAGTAGAGAAGTTCAGACTCACAGGAAAAAGAGAGAAAGAAAGAGCAGAAGAAGAAACAAAAGCTTTTGAAAACAAGCAGATTGCAGAGAAATAGAAATGACAAGAGAAAAGCGAAAAGAAAAATGACCAGTGGAGTTAAAGAAGAAATAGAAGAAGAGTATTCACAGATCACCGCATACAGGCCCCAGAGCGAGCCTCGTGGTCTGAGTGCAAGCTGAGATGCCCTTTTATTGACTACACTTTTGCTAACTAAATCCATTTCAAAGCAGTCTCACTTAGGCCCCTTAACTTCACAAGTTATTGGATTAACCTGTTCTAACCAATCTTGGTCTGTCCAAGCGAAGTCAATCCAACCTATTGCCTGGTCTAGACTTGAAGATCAAATTGTCCTTTTCATACTCCCAGATGTGTAACCCTACTGAAGAGAAGTAACTTGATATCAGCTTACTAGAGTCACTTATTGTCTTTGTTGATCAGCATAGCATGTTTACAAGTTACATATATTCATGTTCGAGGAAAGTATTGAGGCAAAACTTGCCCAAAATATGCTTTCTGCAATACATATGTGGAGATGGATATGTGCTTTCCAGAGGTGGAATCTGGAATACCTGTTTTGGCTATTTTGCACTCAATGATTGACATATATGCCAAGAGCGAACTATTGCTTTAGGATCCCTTCGAGTATCAGAGCATAAGCTGATACCAGCTTGACTAGCGTTCCTTGTAAATTGGATATCATAGTGCATTTCCTGTCTGTAATTTGCTTGATGGTCTCTTTTCTTGATTGCAGGACCGGAGTACCGGTAATGGATGTGGAGAGAATAATACTGGAGATGATTGCTTAGATAATGAAGATGAAGCTTATGTTCATGAGGCATTCTTGGCAGATTGGAGGCCTGGTACCTCCAGTGAACAAATCAAGAATATTGGGTCTGTAGACTCACAGCCCCAACTAAATAATGAGTTTCATGCTTCTTTGAAACACAAGCAGCTTCAGCACACTTCATCTCATTCTGTTCATACTGCGTCTTCTGTTCGGTTAAATTACTCTGTTTCTAATGCAATTAGAAGGTCTGGTCGATCCAAATTCAGTTTACGACCTCCTCGAGCTCGTAGAACTGATAACTCTCGCTTAGTTAAATTAGCTCCAGGCTTGCCTCCTGTTAATCTTCCCTCAACCGTCCGTGTCATGTCACAATCAGCTTTCAGAAATTACAGGGAAGAAATGTATAGTAGGGCCGCAGCTACTAATCAAGGCTCTAGTGGTCCTGCAGAAAAAATTTTGGCTCACCCTTGTGCTAAGAACTCAGGAACAAGTCATCTAACAGAAACCACCAAGGAAAAGAGAAATACAGCAGTGCACACTAATCGTATATATTTACAAAATCATGCTGAGGAGAACGATGAGTCAGATTTGCACATGCATCCGCTGTTGTTCCAGGCCCCTGGAAATGGAAGTTTGCCATATTACCAGCTAAATTGCAGAACGGGTGCTTCTAGCTCTTTCAATTTTTTTCCAAAATATCACCCTCAGGTGAATGGTTTTTTTCAATCTAACCAGCATGTGAAGCAAACTGTTATTCCTGTTAATAATTCATTGAATTTCAAGGGATTGAGTACTTCGTCATCTGGTATTGACTTTCATCCTCTTCTGCAAAGAACTGATGATGCAAATAGCGATTTGATGGCTGTGCCTTCAGTTGCGCCGCCATCTTCGACTTCAGAATTATTGACTGGCCCACTAGTGCAGCCTGCTGATGATGTTGTCATGACTGACTCTCGTACTAATGCCATGTCCATGGCTACGACAGCTATACCATCTAGCCCTACTTCAAGGGCTAATGAACTGGACTTGGATATTCACTTAAGTTTCAATATAAGAAAAAAGAAAGGTGGGCAAAGCAAGGATGTGGATACGCAAACCGTGGCACAATCATTTGGAAAAGTGCAGGAAACTAGAGCACTGGACATATCAAGCACAGATGTTGACAGGAATAATATGAATGAGACAGCGAACAATTTGCGTCCAGAAATTGTGATGGAGCAGGAAGAGTTGAGTGATTCAGAGGAAGAAATGGGAGAAAACGTGGAGTTTGAGTGTGAGGAGATGGCTGATTCTGAAGGAGAGGGGGAATCTGACTCTGACCAGACTGACAACATTTCAAACAAGGTATTCCTTTTTTAATCTTATTGCTTGACCAATTTAATTTCACAACTCTTGCAGGGCAATCTTTGCAGCAAGTAAAGTGTAGATCAGTAGATGGTTCGATAATCGGTATACTTATGGTTGTAATACTTAGTATTCTGTTCTCTGCACTTGTGTGTGTGTGTGTGTGTGTTTATGTTTACGCATATGCTATTTATGTCATATTTCACTTGCATGTAGCTGTATAGCCTGTATTCATGTTATTCCCATAGAGAATCAAAGATAAGGTGGTTATTCAGTTTATCTTTGAAACCTTTTTCCTTTTTTCCTTTTTTTTATGTTTACCAAAACAATGGGTTCTTGTAATATGTGTCCCTAGATCAAAAAGGAAATAGCCCATGACAGGCTTCTGTTCTTTAGACATGAAGTATGTTTTGATTACATAAGGTGGTTATTCAGTTTATTATAAGTTTGGGGCAACACAAAACAGACCTTCATTTTTTGCTCTTCTGGAAAAGCTCAACTTTTCAATGCATGTGCTATTTCAATCGACTCATTAGTTACCACTTAGCATACCCGTCACTCAGTGTGTACGCCTGTGTGTGAATTTATTGCGGTTGTTCTGTTGGAAACTACACTGGATTTGTGAACAGCACATGGTGATAGCTCTCAATGAATTTCACCTTTCTTAGATGTTCCATTTTACAATATTGATGCCTTGATTTGAATAAATTACTCAATTTACGGACTTGGTCCATGATTAGGTTTTTAAGGCATAGATTGTTGCAGTTTTCTTATTCGTTTCAAGTTATCGCGAGATTGTTGTGTCAGCAGGTAGTAGCCGTTTTTATTTTGCGCCTGGGACTGACATAATCTATCTATATGCATAATTCTATAGGACTTCCCTGCTGTTTCAGTTGAGAAGGTTCTGACACAGGCAGATAATAATGATCCGCATGAACCAATGATGGAAGGTAAATGTAGAAGCAATATTGTTGGCTGCTCAGAAGGCAGTTTAAGTAGGATAGACGACCGATCCACTAGTAGTTCTTTATCCTTGAGTTTGAATTCATTTGCTCCACCACCTGGTAAGGCCAAAAAACTCCCAGTGACGAGAAACCGCAGAGGTTCTTATCTTGGCCAACTCTCCAAGAGTGCAACACCAGAACAGCAGCATTTGGACACTGTTGCAGTGGTTCCATTGAGAAAACCCAGGAATCGTCCAAAAAGAAAATCTAGATCTTCCACAGCCCGAGCTAGAAAAAGAGACCCAGGTGGAAACGCCGCTGATGCTGCTGCTAAATAGAGTCCTCGGGTCTTGTTAGGAAAATGTTAGAATGGTCCGCTGGTGCGTTCTCATATTCTTTTGTAAATGTGAATATATATGGCAGTTTTGTAAATTTAATGTCTAATTTACTGGCATGTTTCATCAGGAGGATTATGTGTAAGCGGGTAAGGGGTATGCGTCAATTGTACAAAATATACGCATATTCATACCACAAAATACATCTTCATGCGTTGCAGGGTTGTACGTTCCTGCAATATACAACCCTGCAATGCATGTCTGGGTATGAATATGCTGTTTATCAAGAATTATTCAATCTAATGTAGTTAGAAAGTGCTTGATTGGTTTATTTTTATCAAAAAGTCAACTTTGCAGTATTTGAATTAAAAACGAAAACAAAAATTGTATGCCCCTTGCATTAAGAATTCATATCACACAACACCACTCTGCATTGACATTACACATTCTGCACACGTGTTCGATGTACTAGACATTTTGCCAATATAACTCATTCGGTCGAATAACGTAAGTTTTTTTTTTCTGAGTAATGCTACACTTTACAAAATAATTAGCTAAATTTGAAATGCCTTCCGTCCCGCAAGTTGATTATGCAATTTTTCTGTCACTCTTGCGAGGAGATAACTAATATTATGTCAATCACACACTGGCCGTATAATTTTAAAATTTTAGAATTTAATGTTGAATGATATATTTTTTAAAACACAGTGATCGATATATTATTAATAATATCATTGTGTAAATTAAAGTTATATAAACTTTTTTGTGAAGTATAACAAATTGCTCTTATTTTCGTGGTCTTATTTCATCACAATTATTAGAGATTTTTTCTACATATCAAAACGTCACATATCTCACCATTCATTTCATCTTAAACTATAGCACATATGCCAAAGAAGCACATCTGGTCATCTGCTATACTAAAAATCGTTGAGAGTATCATAAAAAAAAAAAAAAAAAAAAAAAAAAAAAAATAAAAGAAAAGGAAGGAAACGCAAAAAAAAAAAAAAAACCTTAGACCTATTTTAAGAACGAAAATATGTTGAGCAAGTACTTTTAAAAAATGCATCATAAACACTTATTTTCAAATGAAAAAATATAAATAATCATGCTTATGCAAGGGATAGTAAGGTAACCACATTAATTTAGCAAATTTGATATAAAATCAACACTCATTGAACAAATATTTGGATCAATACTTTTGTCTTTTAACATTAATTAATTTGAAGTTATATTGTACAACACACACTATTAATTGTTGTGTTTGCTTCATATAAAAATAACCCATTTAAATTTAAATCGACACATACTTTTATTTCATTTTTTAATTTTTAATAAATGAGTAGACCCACGTATCTTAGGCATAGACGAGATATCCATTAAGTAGTACTTTTATATTTTCTTTTGGGAGTTGCTATTTACAAAGCACATAAGTGCTAAGTAAAATACACAATTACATATAATACACATTTTAAAAATATTTTACTAACTTTAAAACACTTAGGTCATGTTTGGTTTGGTGGAAAGTGGAGGAAAGTGAGGGAATGGAATGATCAATTCCTTTTGACCAAAAAAGTTGTT
>JAOTQG010095718.1:0-13628 GCA_025631175.1 Iris virginica
TAAAATTATATACATATTTTTTATGTTAAATAATTTTATCACTTTTAAATATTTCTTCTTTAATTTTAAATATTTTTGTAATTTAAATAACGTGAAAAAAAATATAAAAATTAATTTAAAATTTTAAATATTTTGCGCTGCCTTTTTACTAGTATTAAATTAATTCCAGAGGGAGGGGGAGAAGAACAATTTGACGGCACCGAGTCTTTGCAGTTGACGGCACGAGCTCACCACACTTGCTCCGGCGGTGGCTGCAGCTCCGTTCAGGCTCCGGCATTTCATCAGTGAAAGCTCCGTGTGTGTTTGTGTGTGTGCACGCTCGTGTGATTTGTTCCTTGAGTGCGATGAGTATAGTGGACGAGAACGTGGAACTGAAGGAGATTCAGAGGCTGGAAGGACACACGGACAGGGTTTGGGGACTGGCCTGGAACCCTACCACCGGCGGCTCCACCGGAAAACCGGCTATGCTGGCTTCTTGTAGTGGCGACCAAACCGTTCGTATCTGGCGGCAACAGTCTCCCTCCACCGCCGCCTCCTTCATCTGCCAGGTTTTCCATCATCTCTCTCACTCAGTTTAATTTTTCAATATATTTGATTGCTAGAGTCTATCCAAGTTGTGATAATTACTGTTCTTATTGTGTTCTATTGATCTCTGCTTTCTTGAATTTTGAGTTTATTTTATATGGATTGGAAATGTACTTATCCCCCTGGCCAACATGAATGCCTTCCCCCCCCCCCTTTTTTTGGGGGAGACGAATAAAAAAGAATCAGCAACACTTATTTTTGGATGGAGACATAGTACTAATATTGGAAATTGTTCGAGCAAATTAGTTAAAGATTGTTAATTTAGTAAAAGATTACCAAAGGCGATGCAATTAACTGAAAATTTTCTTCTTCTTAGCGTTTGTTCCCTTAGTACACAAGAGTATACTTTTTTGACTATCAATTTCATCTAGTGTTGACTGAAGATTTACGAAAAGAATTGTCTTGACCCACATTAAGTTGCAATCCATCGCATTGATTTCTTGGGTGCATATCTGGCGTGGTTTCAATATGCTTTGGTGTTTCACTTGACATCACGGTGGTCTTCATTGCTTCGTTATGCTTGCTTCTGTGCTTTGTGTTCAGTTAGGTGTTTTTGGTGTATGTCTTTGGAGCTTTAACAATGTAAATGCTCTATTTTGTACCTTCATGCCTACGTGTACAACAACAACAAAGCCTCAATCCCAATCACTTCGGGTCAGCATTATGAATCATTTTTTGCCATTTCAGGCAATTCAATGCCAAGTCATCGTAGAGATCACATTCTTTCATATACTTTTGTATTGCCGATATCCATATTAACTTCGGCCCACTCCTACCTCTAGCTTGATTAAGATTAATATCGCCATAGTTCTTAACTAGAGATCTAAGGGGCCTACATTATATATGACCAACTCATCTTAGGTGAGTCTCTCTCATTTTTTCTGCTACAGAAGCTACTTTTATAGTTTCTCGTAGTTTTACCGAACATCCTTCTAAGCATTCACATTTTTGATGTACTCATCTTGTTAGCAAGTTCCTTTGTAGTAGCCCAACACTCGGTTCCATACAATAGCGGATTCCTAACATATGTCCTATAAAATTTTTCCTTTAGCTTTACTGGTATACGCTCATCACATAACACTCTATGCACTATTTCATTTCATCCAACCTGATTATATTCTGTGATTGGCATCCTCTTCAATCTCTCCATATAATAATTAATCCTAGATACCAAAATATTTCCTTTTAAGGTATTTTTCGCCATCTAGCTTCACTTTCACTTCACTAGTACTCCTCTTATCACTAAATTTGCAAGCCATATACTCGGTTTTGCTCCTTATTTTAAACCCTTTGACTTTTAAAGCTTCTCTCCATTTTTCTAATTTATCGGTGGCCTCGTTCTTTGTTTCATCGATAATGACAATGTTATCGGCAAATAGCATGTACCAAGTATATCATCTGGTAGATGTCTAGTTAATTAATCCATTACTACGGCAAAAAAATATGTGCTTAAGGCCGATCCTTGGTGTAATCCTATAGTTATTGGAAACCCCATGTCTTTTCCATCGTGGCTCTAACTAACGTCGATGTGCCATCATACGTATCTCTAATAATCTCAATATATGTCACTTCAACCCTTTTTTCTTCTAGGATCGACCAAATTATCGCTCTAAGGACTCTATCATATGCCTTCTCTAAGTCAATAAAAATCATGCGTAGATCATTTTTTACTTCCCCATCGCTCCATCAATCTCCTTAATAGGTGGATAGCCTCCGTTGTTGATTTATCTGGCATAAAACCAAATTGATTCTCGGATACAATTGGCTCCCTCCTTAGTCTACTTTCAACTATTCTCTCCCAAAGCTTCATTGTGTGACTCATTAGTTTAATGCGTCTATAATTCATGTCGCTTTGAACGTCACATTTGTGTTTGTATATGGTACTTTAATACTTCTTCTCCACTCATCTGACATTTTATTTGTCATCATAATTTTATTAAATAACTTAACTAGCCAAGACACCCCTACGTCACCTGGGCATTTTCATACCTCAATGGATATTCCATTCGGTCCTAAAGCTTTTCCGATTTTCATCTTTCTTAAGGCAAACTTCACCTCATATTCATTTATTCTACGAAAGAAAGTATTATCTCTATGTTTTGTATTGGTGCTACTATCGTTGTTCACTACATTTTCTACATGTTGCTCATTTAGTAGTTTCTCAAAGTATATTCTCCGTCTATCTTTTATTTCTTCATCCTTGACTAAAACGCACGAGTCTTCATCCTTAATGCATTTTACCTCGTTGAAATCTCTGATTTTCGTATCCCTTGATTTTGCAAGTTTATAAATAGCATTTTCTCCCTCTTTTGTATCGAATTTATTATAAAAGTCATCAAATGCTTTACCTTTTGTTCACTACATTTCCTGTCCCTTGATTTTGAAGTTTGTATATAGCCTAGGTGTAACTTCTTTTAATGACTAATATTAACTGCCGCTATTAAATAAAGTTCCAATCTGCAATTGTAGAACCTGAAACAGAATAAATTTTTGCTGAATGTAGATATGCTTATGCTAGCTTCCAGATACAAAAAATGGAGTTTTTGAAGTGGAATGAAGGGATTATCCCTTTAAAATACTACTACTTATTCGATTAAGTGGAAATAGTTAGGTTTATTCACATTTGTCGGGTATACATTTCAAATTTGTCACAAGTTTCTCGTTGGGTATACATTTCATTTGTCACAAGTTTTTGGTTAAGAAGATTCAATGGCCGCTATTACATTTTTTTCCATCGGTCTCAATTGTCTTAAGCTGGTTATAACTTATAGCCCCCCCCAACTTTTCTTTGCTTCATGTATTTATTTTCACCACTTTACCCTGTCCAATTCAAAAGTACTAGACTGTCAGTAAACTTTTGCATCATTAACTTCAAAATTACTTCCAAAAGTTCAAGAATAGGATAAAATAAACGACCATGCTACTTAATGGGAATAGTTCTTTGCATCAAAGTAAGAAATTTTCTGTTGTCTTCACAATCGGAACTTCATCTTATAAAAGCCAAAATGACTGTATAGAGAAAACTATGTGGATGGAAAATAATTGAGAATCTGTTGATGGTGCGAAGCCTGGATTTTGTTGAAAGGGGGCCAAGGTAACTTCAAGAATTGTGAACCATTTGGTAATATCTGAATTTGGCTCAAATGGGGGTTAAAGATGCTAACCTTCCCTGGTTAAAATGGATAAAACTATTGTTTCTCAGTAGTAAAAAATATCCCCCGTACCCCCTAATTAATTTGTGGGGTAATATAATGGTTTTACCTCCTTATGAATGAATGCTGCCTATGTGATCACCTTGCAGTGTATTGTTTGATTGACGGAAGAGGATTCATGTAGCAGACATCAAGGTATTGGGATTAAGGCTGAGTTGAACGGATATAATGGTACACTTTTGACACGAAAGCAGGTCACTTGAAGAATAAACCTCAAAAATTAGGAACAATGCTTGCAACTTCTGTTTTATCAAATACCAAAACACAAATAGAGTCTCCAAGCATTGTAAGGTGATCATTTTTATTAACCAGGGTATGTAAGGTTAGCAGTTAGGCAGTAAAAAGTTTGTTCCCAATTAATCCCACATGATAATCATTGTTTGAAATGCTTTAAAATGGCAGTTGTGTCATGTGTCCAAAGAAATTGTTACAAGTCTGGATCTAAAGGAAAATTAATGAAAAACATTCCAATCTCTTCATAAATCGTTCAGTTGTAGCGACTTAAATTTTCAAAATAATGCCCATTGAGAGCCTTAGGGTTTGAGCTATAACAAGTTGAAGGACTCAGGTTAATCGATCTCTGATATTTGTTTGGTGCCGTTTTATTTAGCTGAACGCTTCTCTCATTTACCCGCACAATCTGATTTATGCAAGGCTACAAGCACAATAATTCTCAGTGGGAGGTGGATATTGGACCTATACTAATTGAAAGAGTCAGATCAACGATCTCCTTGGTTCTTTTTGGCCAAGTTAGATGTTTTTCTCTTTTAATCGCAATCTGTATTATGGCTCTATTGTAAGTTTGGACAGGAAACATATTATTCAATGAGAAATCTAGTCTAGGCATATAGTGAGAATTTTGTTATTCTGTAAACTCAGATGGACATATGAAAGTTTTTACATTCTAAAAAGTTATCAAAATGCCCTTGGAACTTCTGGAATTCTTTGGACTCATCGCAGCTAAAGTTAGTGTATTTTGCTTAGTTATGAACAATTACATGGAAGCGGAATGATGTTTATTGATCCAGCTCGAGAAAATCCACCTCAGGAGTAGGTACCACTGAATGAACAAATGCTCGTTTTGAATTGTACGACATGCCATGGCGCTTCCACTGAACATTACTAGTGCACATCTTTCCTATCTTTTATTTTTCCTTTGATTCCCTAGCTTTCCGTTGTTGGTCTGTTGGTCTTGGGGGGGGGGGGGTGGTGAAGAGGAATTCTTATTCCGCATAGGAGATTATTTGCTTTTGTCTTCTAATTATGTTATCAACCGAATGAGATAGAATAATACTATGTTTGTTTGGTTCCTTTTGCTCTCCTTATGTTAATTCCCTGCAAAACTATCCTGATGAATTTTGATTGTTAAGAACATATATATTTTTTCCCAGGAACTAACAGTTATGAAAATTATTTAATATAATTTCTATTAATTTGTATTGCACTGGAAATTCATGAAGCTTTGATTCTTTGTAGGCAGTTTTAGAAGATAGACACACTCGAACAGTTAGATCATGCACATGGTCACCATCTGGTAATATGTTAGCTACTGCAAGTTTTGATGCCACCACTGCAATTTGGGAACAAACTGGGGATGATTTTGAGTGCGTGTCCACTTTAGAGGTATACATTCTGCACCATTACAGCTTTTATATTATGTTCTACTTCATCCGTCCCAAAACAATCTTCCCCTTGTACATTTTAAATATTTGAATAATTTGATTTGCACACTTATACCATTTCAATATCACATTAAAATGTTTGTCTATTTTAGAAATGAGAAGATTATTTTGGAACAAACAAAAGAGGGAAGTGGAAAGATTTTTTTGGGACGACGGGAGTATTTGTTTCTTCAGCCACAGCTAGCTCAAGCTCATAAGTCAGTCTTTACATGGTGCTCATGTCTCCCATCTGTTTCATTATCAAGTCCTCCTTTTTAAAATCGTTACCATTTTTGTAAGTATTTTTCTTACACATGAGGTATAGAAATCTTATCATTTGATAAGAAGTTTTCCAAAATACAAATTTATTGTTTTTGCTTGATGAAACATTTACAATTTAATGCACTATTCACATGAATTTTACACCCGAAAATAGGTAGAATGATGATTTGGGTCGTTAAATCATTTCATGATATAATAGAGTATATGAGGCACTTGTAACTTTAACATTTACACTATTGGTGGACCAAAGTGAAAATCCTTATCTAATTAGTGGTTTTTCTTTCCTCCTTTTTTCTTCCCATTCCCATGTGTATGTGTGTGTTTGTTCAGGGTCATGAAAATGAAGTCAAAAGTGTATCCTGGAATGCCTCTGGCTCACTGCTTGCAACTTGTAGCCGAGACAAAACTGTTTGGATCTGGGAAGTTATGCCTGGGAATGAATTTGAGTGTGCTTCTGTCTTGCCTGGACATACACAAGATGTTAAAATGGTTCAGTGGCATCCATCAGTAGATGTGTTATTTTCATGTAGCTATGATAATACTATTAAGGTAATATCTGCAACATGTTTTCGTTCCTGAATTAAGATTATGAAAGCACCGAGATCCTTAAACTGGACTATCATTCACCTAAAGTCGATGAATATGATTAGGCTTGTTGAATGATAATGCAAGACATTTTGTAGGTTTGGGCGGAGGATGGTGATAATGACGATTGGCATTGTGTTCAGACTATAGGTGAATCTAACAAGTACTAAGCCTACCTCTTTCTGCCTGGAAATAAAATTGCATGTAGTTTTAATTTTATACCTTCTGTATGACTGTTGTCTTTACTGTTAATTTTATTGCTAAAGCCTACAAAAAAAACTTTTCGGCTCGGACTCCAAGTGAATCCTTTTCATTTCTTGCGTAGATGTTGTAGTCATTTTACCTCAAATTGATCCCTGAATGGTTAGTTTGTAAGTAGGACACAATGAAAGAGAGAATGAATAACAAACTTGATCTCTTATGTGCTTTGGTCGAAAGAATACCAAAGGAATTCCGTAGGTTCTGGAAGCAAACTTCATGTCTGATTCTCTTGTCTCATTTGATGAGACCCTTTTTTTTTCATAATTAAGTTCGTACCTTTCAATTTATTTCAACCCTTACCATCGTAAATTAGATAAAGAACATTGGATACAATTGTGGGTTTTTCTTATAATGATCTATCTTAAGGGCAACCATCTATTCTTAAAAATGTTTGATCATTTAACATAGGGTAGTTCTTCGTGAATTCATTTTACTACTCCTATTGCATCTTACATAAATATGATCGTGGATGATAATATAGAGATGAAAGCTTTGACCTTATGATTTCAGACCTAAAGTTGCAGAGAGCTTTTCTTATGAATTTTCAAACAATCTTTTATTTTCTGGAGGAAGTAAGATATTATATGCTACTATCTGTAGCGGTGGTACAATCACATAGAAAAGTGGCTTGACATTAGGAAGTTGCCTAATTTCCCACCGAAAGAAAAACAATTCCCTTCCGACTTCTGAGATGAATAATGAAAAGCTGCTAATACTTTTTTCGTATTTTGTAGCAGCGTCAGTGTCTTAGATATTTCTGCAACCCTTGCATTCATCTTCTGCCAAGATGTTATCTTATCTAGACAGTGGCAGTTTCTTCAAGCGTTCTACAGAATTTTATGCTTCTTGCAGTTTGATACACTTTTATGTTATTCTAACTCTTGGTTAATTGCTGTTGCGTAGTCCAAAACTGTTTAATTGTTCTTAATTTGGTGAAATCTGTGCATCAATTTATTATTATTCCTGCTTGGGGGCTAATAAACCTTGTATGTTGAAATCTAATGCAATTATACTTGCTAATTGCAGCGGACACTCATCTACAGTCTGGTCTCTAGCTTTTAATGATAGCGGAGACAAAATGGTTAGCTGTAGGTATATTATGCTCTTCCCAAATCTTCACCCTCAGGACTTAAAATACTAGTCTTGTTAGACTATGTACTCTCTTAGCTTGGGTTTGCGCTGTTAAAGATTTCTATCAGTTGCTAGTCCTGATAGTGACTTGGAAATTTTGGGTTTTTGCAGTGATGATCTCACCATAAAGGTGTGGGGCACTGACATTGTGAGAATGCAATCTGGTGCCGGCTATGCACCTTGGTGAGAGATTAACCTATGACATGATATTTGTTATTTATTGGTGTTGATTACCGTTTTTGCTTGCTAGCAAGGATTTTGGTATCTATTTGATTTCATTAATATACAAATTAAAAGTAAAAGTTGGATGCAAAGACGTTTTGGATATTGAGCTTCTTTAAACTATTTGATCTGATCATTGTAGTCTACCTGCGTTTAACAAACCCAACTCGGGCTTTGTATCGATTAGTTGGGTAGGCTGCATGAGTCCCTTTCCACGCTGCACGTTTTCTGCAAAGCCAGATTTTCTGCTAAACTATACTCATACTTATCCTTAATCTTGTGGTTAATCCCATTAGTTAAAGCAAGGACACAGCCTGTGGATCTCATACATAGAAAGTGTTTCATGCTATAATGTTTTCACTAGAGCCACTATCTGTACCCTTTATCTCCAATGATTTTACGTTATTGTTGAAACACTTTATTCATCTTAAACAACAATGTGTTTTCATCATCCATACTTTGTTTCCACCAATTGGTTTGGTCTATGCCTCAGTTACATGGGCCCATGAACCCTTTTCCATCTCTGATATTCAGATAAGCAAGTTAAGCCAAACTCACTAATATCCTTAATACCGCCTTTGATCTTGTCTTCTTTTTCTTTTTCGATGTATTTGTAACACCCTGAGTCTACGTCACGTCGCTCGCCCTGCCCCCTAACATCAAAGGTCCACTTGCCCACCATATGCTCACAAAAAAAAAAAAAAATCCATGGATAAGTTGGTGCTAAGAAATAGTAGGGAACAAGTGGACAACCTTATAAGCTACACGAAATTTCCATTTTTACCCGATGTGGGAATATGGGGTATTACAATCTCCCCCACTTAAATCCTTGGCAGACGTCCTCGTTAACTCCAAACCAATACCAAGATCGTACCCTCAGGCGATATAGGATTCGAGAGATGGCTCGTTTGGGCTCAAGCAGGTGGCTCCCACCTCTCTCCCGTGGTGTAGCACTTTGCCTTTCACAACACTTTGTTCCCGCACTTTCGCCCGCCTACTGACTCACGGAACACCAAGGGTCCACTAGCCCACCACAGGCCCACCCAAAAATCCATGGATAAGTTGGTGCTAAGTTGTAGTAGGGGATAATCTTATAAGCCACATGAAATTCCCATTTTTACCTGATGTGGGAATACGGTGTATCACAGTATTATAATCCGTATTTTATAAAGAAACACTATGGATTTGTTACAAGGTTTTTTTACGTGCTGTAATTTTGTACTGGAGACGATATATGTATTCCTCTTCAATCAGTTTTCTTATTTCTTAGCTTCTTATATGTGGTTGTTGTTCAGACTTAGACATTTAATTCTCTGTACAGAGATATGAAATGTTTTCGCCTTTCAAGCTACAACGTTCATCCAACGAGTTTTTCTTTCTTTCTTTCATTCGTCCTTTCTTCTTTTCCCCCTTTTGTTTCTCCCCTTCAAGACTGCTGTTTTAAATCACATATAGCATGACACTATGCATTTGAGTGGCACCACACAGCATACTAAAATCTGGTCTTGCACTTATCCTTCTAGTATTGCTATATATTTTAGCGCCATGGTCTTAAGTGTTAGCTGATATCACGCATCAATAAAAACTTCAAGATGAAAAAATCTACATTTCGAGTGTGGATACAGTGTTTGTCTATCACATAAAGCTGAGACTAGATAAGCAGAAATAGGCTGCCCTAGAAGGATTTTGGTTTCGAGGTTGCCATGTTGAAGTAAAAGGCCTGCTCCTCCCTAAAGTTTCATTCAAAAGATTTTGTACCTTGGGCTACATCCATTGACGCTAGAAGCCTGTTGCAGTTCACCTACTCATTTTCAAGGACATTGTCCAAAGCCATTGGAACATCTTCTCTTGTCATCACAAAACAGCACCTCCTGCAGGCCCCACATTACCAGGAGACGTCAAACTCCTTTTGTGATAGTCATATATCTGTTCCTTGCCCCATAGGTCTTTTCAGATAGCCCCGTATCAATGGTTGTGAAATTTATCTCAAATATGTTCATCACTTCATGCAGCCTCTCAAAATCCAATTTTCAATGCGTAGCCTGTGCCGATGACAAGTTGTTAGGCCTGTAGGTGAGCCGAGCGAGCTGACTCGACTTGCAAGATTTAAATGAGCTGAGCCGAGTAGCATTTTGTGACTCAAGAATTTTGGCGAGCTGAGCGGAGCTTAGGTGTGCTCGGGTTCGACTCTACTGCTCGCAAGCTGGTCTCGAGCTCGGCTCCACTCGTTGATATATACAATTGATTTGAAAACTATCTATACCTGCTAGTTCTACAGCAATTCGCCAGATCTTATTCACTGGTTCTTTCTACCCAGGACTAGAAAAACCCTCACCTCAAAGATCGATTTGAAGACCAGAGGATGTAAGAGAGAAAATCCGAAAACAAAATAATAGAGGAATATTAAAGTGAACATAGAGCCCTAGAGAAGATCAAAACTAAACTTTTGTTGCCTCAAATCTTTGCATCGTCTTTGAAGCTCTAAGGCCGACGGTGCACCAGCAGTACATGACATTCGATCCAGAGTCCAGGTGATTTCTTCAATCTATACGAAGAGGTGGGGTTAGTGGTTGGCACTAGCAGCGTTCAGAGGTGCGTGGTGGGGAAGTAGCAGCGTCGGCAGCATCCATGGTGGTTTGGTGTGGGTTGCAAAAGTGATAGACCAGAGATGAGGCTGAGAAAATAAGAATGGAACTGAGATGCGTGAGATTTAGATCTTTGAGGAGAGACAGCCCTTTTTTCATTTTCTATGGGTAGGATAGTCTGGGCTAGGAAGAGAGAAAATCCCAAAAAACAAAAAATCAAACGAGCTTGAGTAGCCAACCAGCTCGACTCTGTTCGCCAAGTTTGGCTCGTGCTCATGAGTATGCAGGAGCTAATCGAGGCTCGTAGTGAGCTGAGCTTTCTCTTCTAGTTTGGAACTCGGCTCGACAAATGCTCAACTTGACAAATTTTAGCATGAGCTCGAGCCCGCTCGGCTTGGCTCACCTACGGACGCAGCATCAATCTATAATTGTAGATATATCAGCTTGAGAATAGGAAGCTCACTTCTATCTAACAAATTTTACTCTTTTCCTTTGCATCACAGAATCATTGGTAAACGCAAACCTACCTTGATTTAGGTTACCGGTTAATATACTTTGCTCAGTTTGTGTTTAAATTGTCATTTGTGCTGATATAGCTTCTTTTTCGTTTTTGTCCAGGAGACATCTTTGTACTCTTTCTGGATATCATGATCGGACAATCTTTTCAGTTCATTGGTCAAGGTATTGTTTTTGTTGCATGGAACCTCCTTCACATTCTCACACAAAATGATTCAGTTTTCAGAAGCTTTTGAAAAAATATCGTTTAATTATCAATATGCTAGTGAGGTAACCGTGAGATTCACATGGTTGGGTTAGTTAGTTTTGGCTATTTTTTATTTTTCATGTGTTGCAGATTTTGGAACTTTCGAATACCAAGGAGAAATATCTTCATCTTTCAAAACTATATCTGTAGTATAAAATGCATCATTGATTTGACACTTAGCTGGTGTCAATTTCTCAACCATTAGATTGAAACAATATGAGCCATTGATTTTTTCCACATTCTCCCCAATTTTTAAATTTTTTTTTACACCATGTGCCCACTGGCACGGGCATACCTGGTTTATATACATGTAGACACGGGCAAATAGAGGATGATCGTATTATGTTACGAATTTGTAGTGTAGTTATCCAGGGCAACACTATTCAGACTCACTTGGATTTTTCTATGGCTTCAAACAACTCTTCTACACGTAGTTTTGGTGCATTAGATTGACTAGGTTTAGGTTTACCTTGATCAATTTCAGATAAACCTGTACGAATCCTGGAAGGGCCTGATTGCATTTCTGCCTTTCTGGTATTTTTTGCAGTCTGTGGTTTGCTTGATGGTTTTGGTAATTATTGTTTTAAAAAAATAAGAGGGAGATTGAGAGAAAGTTGTGGGATCAATGAGAGAGAAATCGAACAATTAGTACAAGAAACCACACACCCAATCATATTCTTGGTAATTCAATTGCAATTTCATCGCGATTTCATTTGTGTTTTATCCAAATGTTTCAGGGATGGAATAATTGCCAGTGGAGCAGCTGATGATGCCATACGCTTATTTGTTGAGAGCAAAGATGGTTTGGTACTCACTCAATCTCCCTCCATTCTCTCATTAATTATGGTCTTGGTTAATGAATGAATAAACTGTGATCTCCAATACGGTGACATTAGTACTCTTGTTTTTTAATGATGTGGGGAAAACCATGCGATGATAAGATGTCTGTCTTATGAAAAGGCTACATGCACATTTCACTAAACAATTGTGAAAATATGGAATTCAACATAAAAAGAGATTTGATTTGATTGAAGTACTCAATTCTGGGAAGAACGGTGTCTTGGTCTAAAATTGTAGTCTTTGACTGAGGTGAAATGCCCAGACATTGACTAGTGGCTGAAATATCGTCGATGATTTATTCTGTGCATAATTATTCTTGTTTGTCATATGACTTTGCATTTTGGACTTTACATGCTTTTGCTGCTTGACATTACAAAAGGTGTCAAAAAGGAGACTGCACAGCTAGCCAGATTTAAGATATTATTTTTAAGGGCAAAAGACCCCCATGTAATTTGGCCTTTGTGCGGATGATCCTCATGTATTTATTGACAAATAGAATAATATAAACATATGTGAAGGAAGAACTCGGGCATATAATGATAATCTTGAATTAATGAATTTGACTATACTGACTGGCGGAAAATGATTCATGTACCTGATCCCAGGTGGTTGGGGATAAGGCTGAGTTGAGTTGAATTGTATGTTTAACGAACAAAACTGGTGAGTTTTGGCCTATAATCTTGAGATATGTGTCCCTAAAAAGAGATTGCTGAGATATGCACCGAACGGTAAGAGAACGCTTGATTACGACTTGGAAAACTGTTGGTCATTTTTGAAACCTAAAGTGACTGATATTCAAAAAGTTAGAAGTCAATGACAAAAGACAATCATCTATTGGTAGGGAAGAGACTGGTTTTATATTAATACAAAAACAGAAAAAGTAAAGTAAAAGAATAGATGAGCAATTACGTTGACATGTGCGATCATACTATAGTGAGAACTTACGCTTCATGTTTAACCCCAGTATAGTATTCCTCTAAGTAAAAAAAAAAGCTCAACAAATTAGAGTCTTTAATTTAATATTGGTTGGCTTGGGAAGGAAATAAACAAGCTTTAAGTGCAATATATATATATATATATATATATATGAAAATGATCAGGTACAAATCACAAATATCGTACAAACGTACGAACCTGTTGTATCTTAGTACTTTTTTTGTTGTATCTTAGTAAGATTCTGTTGTATCTTATTACATTTTTATTGTATTTTCGCATCTTAGTTAGTTTGTTCTATATTTAAGAACATGTTGTATCTTAGTATATTTTTGATGTATTTTAGTTGATTTTCTTATAAAATTTCTTGCGTTGGATCTTTATTTTACAAAATACAACATATAATTAACATACAACAAAAATGTACTAAGATACAACGGGTTCGCACGGTTTGTACGAAAAAGTGGTTTGTAAAGGAATAATTCTCCCTCTATATATATAGGGGAGTGCTCAAATGAGAACCTAATTAATATGAGAACCGTGAGAACCAATCTTGTTCCTTGATTTA
>JAOTQG010095829.1:0-13625 GCA_025631175.1 Iris virginica
TTTCTGGGTTATTTGAGTAAAGGAGAAGAAGATTCAAAGGTTTTTAATGGAGATTTAGGGTTGAGAAGAGAGAGAGAAGGTGTGGGCTAAAATGTTTTTTTGATTTAAAGGGGTATAACAGTCTTTTAAATGTATATATTTCAATTTTAACTTCAATTTGGTCCTAAAAATTGGATGGGAACTAATGGAGTTGACGTCAGGGGGGTGAAGCTCAACGAAAAAAAGTATATGGGGCTCATCCCTTCAACCCGTGAACTACAGGGGGGTTCTTCCACGTTAACCCAAAAAAAAAAAAGATTAGCTCGTGCTAAGGGAAAAAAATAATAAAGGGTCAGAATGAAAGCAGAGTGGAACCATTTCTTTAAAAAAAAAAAAAAGAGGTGCAGTTGGCCAAGGGAAAGGATTACATGGTCGGTCACTGTGTACTTAGCAAATTTGTCTACCTACCATAGTGGAACTAACTTTGCAGTCCGATCTACTTATAAATCTCACTGGGTACAAATTTTACAGTCTTAATGCTCTGATTTCACCAGCTGCTGCTACTTATGGTTAATCAAAAACAATAATCAAGATTCAACCAGCCAAAAGATAATTATTTGTTTCAAAGTCATACATTCAACTCTTACCAAAATTAAATTATGTGATAACCTATATCCCACATTGGGTGGAAATGGGAAATTATTGTGGTTTATATGGAGTTCCTTACTACCCACCTAGCATCAAATCATCCATGAATTTTTGGGTCGCCTGTGATGGGCCGTTGACCCAAGATGCGACGGTCTTGGTATTGGTTCAGAAAAATAATTCATACAATGGATAATTAATAGTTTAATAGATAATAATTTGTTTCAAAGTCATACAATGGATAATAGTTTAATTCAGAAAAAGAAATTTAATTGTAAGTGGTAGTGTACGCTGTATTCTCCATCAAAAACTGGCGGAGCTTGCTGTTTCTACAAACTCCCCAGTATTTTGTTGGCATTTGCTTCAATATATTGTGACTAGCTTTAATTCCAAGGAATAGGTTGGAAAGAAATAAACCTGACCTGGGCACTATTAAGTAGTAGTGGTAGAATTGGAAGAGTAGCTTTCTGTATTCATCTGCAAAACAAAAACAAAAGGATAATAAGTTAATAACCCACCCACCCACCCCCAAAAAAAAAAAGAGAGAAGAGAATTAGGTTCTATTGGCACTCCACAAATGCATTCATGTTCTAGAAGCTAAAACGAATACGAAGAAGAACCAAAAAATGGACAGGAACGCGTGAATACGTAGACACTCCAAAGTCCAAACTCCCTTTCAGTCTTGAGTAAATACTAAATACGATGATAAGACAATACTAAAGATTTTCGGAATATGACCTCACTTGATATAGTTCATTCTCAAATAAATAAGGAATACGACGACCACACCAGTAATACTACCACAATGTTACTACCTTTCTTTCCATTAAAGAGTTCTGGAGAATGGTCTCACTTTAATATAGTTGCCACTGCCAATATAAAGGTGACAATATGGCATAATCTTCTCTTTTGTATGCAGATAGTACTCCTTAAGATCACTCACTAGTAAAAAATCACTCAAAACCAAACCCATGTAAATACAATCACCAAATGCATACAATACAGCAAACCTTAACTTGCTGTGATTGTTTTACCTTCAGATTCCTGATGTTGCCTCCCAGCTAGATCTAGATGGTTGTGGAGGCTTCTGTCCCCCACCCCACATGTCCCATCTCTCTCTCTCTCCACAACTACTACTTTTTCCAAGTGTAGATTCCAAAAGTCCTTTTCCACTTTATTTTCCCAGTCCCTTATTTTTTTCCTTTTCCAATTTTGAAAATTTCCTTTTTGCAAGTTGTTCAACATTTTTGTGCTATAAATCCAACTCCAAATCCTTCCCAAATCCCTTCCTCCTCTCCTTCTTCACTTTTCTCAATCCCTAAGCTCATTCTGCTGCTTAAGGCTTTCAGCTTCTGAGGCTATTGTAATAATTGCCCATTGAACTGAAACCTTAATAAACCTTTCTGTTCTCAGTTAACTCCCCACTTGCTAATCTTCTTCTATATCATCATCATCTCTATAAACCATTGGTCTTGGGTTCAATACCAGTAGACCAACCAACCATCTGCAGATTCTCTACTTGAGCCTGATTTTAGTTTTTTTTTTTTTCTTTCTCAGAAATCATTCCGGTCTCTTTAGAATAGTCTTAATGCCCAATCAATTAATCTTGATCTTTGAAGTTCATGTCTCAAATTCTCAGTGAGCTGTTTCTTTCTGGGTTTATGATAAATTCCACATATAGGCGAAGGACCCATCTTGTTCAATCCTTCTCAGTTGTCTTCCTCTACTGGTTTTACTTCATTTCATGATTTTTGCTCTTGCCCCTCTATAAAGTTAGCACTATACCTATTACTTATAATATTGCTATATCACTAAATACATATAATTTTATAAATAATAACCAGAGCTTATTACTATCTAGGTTCTGCTTGCTTTTCTTCTCACTCTTAGTCTGCTAATAACTATATAAACTGTGCAACATCTTCTGGGATTTTCATGGCTTCCTCTAGTGGAACATCTTCAGGTTCATCTCTGCTTCAGAACTCAGGCTCTGAAGGAGACCTTCAACAAGTGATGGATCAAAAGAAGAGGAAGAGAATGATATCGAATCGAGAATCAGCAAGACGGTCTCGCATGAGGAAGCAGAAGCACTTGGATGATCTCATGACTCAGTTGAGCCAACTCAAGAAAGAGAACAACCAAATCATCTCAAGCATGAGCCTCACCACTCAGCATTACCTCAATGTTGAGGCGGAGAATTCAATACTGAGAGCTCAAGTGGCAGAGCTTAGCCACAGGTTGCAATCTCTCAATGAAATCATCAACTGCTTGAATAATCCCATCAATGCTGGTTTTGGCCCCGAGGAGCCTTACACTGAGTCAGTTGACGAGTTCATGAACAACTCATTGAGTTATCTGTATGTTAACCAGCCTATCTTGGCATCTGCAGACATGATCCAGTACTGATCTTGAAGAAAATCTTCAAAAATTCCAGAGGAAGAGAGAGAATCATTCTTATAAATTAGAGTCTCTGATAAGAATATTAGTATGTGGGGTTGTAGTGACTAAGGAATAATGTATTGAGGACTATGATTATGGGGTTCTTGTAAAGTGGGGGCAATTGTAAGGATAGATTTTCAAGATCTTCAAGAGCTATAAGTGTTATTGTTCTCTCTAGTTAATTAATCTATTAGAATTATTAAACATTTCTTTGTGCTTGAAAGTGGAGGGTGGATACAGGTGCTCAGAATGTGAATTTTGTGGCTTGACTCGTAACAATAAGGACAAATTGAATTAAGGAAAATTCAACATTATTGAATATGATTGTAAGTGGTCCAAGGATATTTTAATGTTTTTGCTGTATACTTATGATTGCACACCTTTAAGACGTTGCCCGTATCAGTATGATGGTATAATTGTGAGATAAAAGTGTCCGAAAAGCAATTTTTAAAATGGTATTTTAGCCTATGCATTTTTTCATTTGAATTATTTCAATGGAGTTGCCTTAACTTCTTACTAATCTAGTTATAATATTAATACTATCTAATTATGTAGGTCTGGGGTATAATTACGAGATAATAATGGTAATTTTCAAAGAAGGTAAATTAACCTAGCAATCCATTTTTTATGTGAATTATTTCAGAGGAGAATTCTTAAGGGCATAGACAATGACTATCACCACCGCTTATGTAACTTCCATCATTTGCCATGGAAAAACTTTTGAAGATGACGTTGAGCCAGCCTAAACTTTTCTGCTCAATCCTAGTTGAATATACCAAGAAACTACCATGCTTCAATGAAGATTTCTTGTACTCTTCACCTGTTGGTCTCTATGAAAGAGTCCACATGTTATAGCTACAATAAAGGACCGGGTTCAGTGCACGAGGATTCCTCCGATGCGAAATTTGGAAAGCAACTACTTTTCACAATTTTATCCTAAAAAAAGTGTATACACCTATGAATGTCTAAAAATTCTATAAAGTTTTACCCGTCAAGTTTTACATATGTAATAAGTTATGCTCTTATTTGTACAATTTTCTTATGTAGGATAAACGCTCTCAAAGTTCATTCTCCTACCCAAAAACAAATTAAAATTGCATTTAAAATCATAGAGACAATAATAGGTTACAAGCACATAAAGAAAGAGAAAGAATCTTCTTCCTAAAGAACATGATTTGAATAAACATGAGACATGGTGATGCATGTTAGAACAGATCCATTACATAGTCAAACATGTTTATTGAGAGTATAAAGAACAAGTGGCACATGCAGGGAACAATATTTCAAGTACAAGCACTAAAACAGCTGAATTAATCATGTATTAGTTTGCAACATCTGCATAGTTAATACCAAAATATATGAATAGGACAGGTTTAACGTGCTCTCTGTTCCTAAATGACTGCACGAGGTCAAGCGCATAAATCTAAAGGGACAAAAGTAAGTACAGTAAATGAAATAAAACATAGAATTATTGAGTATTCAGAAGGGATGACAAAATTAGGTAAAGTAAATGGTAAAATAAAACATCAACCAACTTTAGTTCTTCATATATGTCAATCATTGATCCAGGCAAGATCGAAGGCAATCTATTAGAATGATTCATTTTCTTGATGCCATTCGCACATAAAGTAAAGAAATTGACGAACACAACAGTCTGATGAAACAGTGGAAAAGGAACTTGTAATCTTTAAGCATTTCCGTGTGAAGAAAGTGCCAAAGGAACTTGGCAAATGAGGTTGCAACTTGATTTTGTAGAGAAATGCAGGCAATGCTTTTATACAGATCCCACTAGCTTTTGAACCTCTTATATCAAGTAAAGAAACAAACAACAATTAATAATTAAAGGTACACGGTAAAATTGAAATCAAACCAACTTGTTTTTTGATGGCACCATTTTCATTTCAAAAAGAACCCAACAAGGCAAAAAGACAAGGGTGTCATCATCAAACGCTTAAAATCATAGTTCCGTAAGCACATAAGGCACTTACTTTTCGTAAAACCTTTTTAAGATTACCTTGTAAGCTTAGTCAATGATCACAAGTCACAAGCAAAGTAGCCACCCTCTGAACACCCAAATGCATTCAAACCGACTTCTGTCGAAACAGGAAGATAGTTGGAGTTAGATAGGCATTCCTATGAACACTAATTAGAAGATAATAATAATAATTACAAGGAAAATGGGGGCCAGATGACCATCGGCTTCATAAATAAGAGGAATACACATATTTTGGTTGATAAGTTTGATACTACTAACTAGATGAAAATTGCTTGGTACACAGCAAAATCAACATTACTGCAAAGATTACATGTCACATCAAGTAAGTTTTTATTTTTATTTTTTATTTTTAAGTTTGATGAAAATGTGACATTACTTGTAACTATGACTACACTGTCTTCCCAGGGCAGGGAAGATATGGAAACAGATATAATTTATGAGTAGAAGTATAAATGCTATTAAGCTTAATTTAAAGAACTCAATTATAGGTCAAACTAGAAGGACTTTCATTGGATCCCAAGCAGGTGCTGTTCATATGACAAGTTACACAATTTAAGTAACAGCAATGAAACAAATTGGATAGTTGTAATAAAACATTGCATAAACCTCATATAACTTTCTTTCCAAAACATGTTCAATTTTCAATTCTTACCATTCCCTTTTCCTATTACATGTATACAGAGTTACCTCTTAGAGCCCAGTAAAGAGAAATTTAGAATGGCACAAGCAAAGAAAGTGGATATTGACAAAAAGGTAAACAAACCAATTGATGAGATTTAGGAGAAGTTTTCTTTTCATCATAAAGCTGATTAACAACTGTGCTCAGACTCTTCCATATTATCAACAAACTGCTCCAAAAGTTAAAGATACACAGAGGTTTAGCGTTTACCCATTAAGACATTTCAGATGCACAGATAGCAAACTTTTCTAAGCCTACTTTGAAGAATACCACCACAACTATGAAAAAAAATGAACAATTTCTGTTGGTTCAATTTTTGATCTTTTCTTTCTAGGTGTTATTTCTTTTTAAAGTATCTTTCCATGTATCAAGCAAACAATAATTTTACTTTGTAAACCTTCTTATCTCCTGATCCAAATGCGTAACTATGGAGAAACTTTTTATCACATCAAAAGGTCACTTGATAATCTTCTCTGGTAAGCATTTGTTTAGAATCATAAATTAAAAATTAAAAATGTTGGCCAGACTATATCCAACTTCTGTTGAGTACTATTCTTTTTGAAGCTTTCAAATAAATAAGAAAAAGTGTCGACTCAAACAAATGTGCTGCTCAGCACAGCAGAAAGTGTTAGCCAGAGATTGATCATCAACCTTTGTTCTCTGGTTACTGGTATTCCGAAGGCTTTCAAATATAATTAAGAAAGAACGTAGGTCGAACAAATGCGATGCTCATCCTCTCTTTATGTGGAATATCAATGAGAATCGATATCTTCAGAAATTCCACCTCCACCACCCACCACTGAGCAATATTGCAAAATTGGCTCTCTTACCATTACCTAAACAAGATATATGAGCTTATATTAACAAACCTTTCCGGACCATATCCAGTTGCCAGCTAATATAATAAACTCTAGGTTGCTTAATTGAACACCAAAAGTATTCCTTGACTCAACCTCCAACGTCCCTTGTATATCTTGTTTATATTGATTTTTCTGTTCAATTATGTTTTGGCATCTATCTGCGGTTTCGTTATTTCACAAATATTATGATTGAAACAAGATGCACTTTATCACAGCGCACCGGCGATATTCTTTCCGAGATTTGTCTTGGTAATTAAAAAGACAATCAACAATTGTTATTTCGTTTCTTATTTATTAGGTGGTCTGGGGAGTTAGTTCAAGGCTTATTATTTTTGTTCGTCCAAATCAACACAGGACAGATAGCTTTGATGTATTAGTATTTAACATAATTGCAGGCTAATGTCCTCCTCTCTCACTATATGCTTTAATAGAAATTCAGGGAAGAAATAATTAAATAAGAATTAAAAAAGTAGGTTGAATTTAGGTATAGTTGCAGTCTTCTAATGCATCCATCATATAATAATAGGCGACAAAGATGATGAAATCTCTTGTCATGGTTTTCTGTATAATAAAACAGAAACTGTAATTAAGGACATACTTTATTAGATTGTGAGAGCATGTGGCCAGCCATACCATTGAATGGTTCACATGAGCTCTGGGAAAAGGTGTACTCGTCTTGGCTTTGTTTAGTGGATCATTAAAATTATATAGTTTAGTCTTGATTGAATTACGTAAAGTTAATTTGCTAATGTTAGGCAACGATTTTACTTTTAAAACTTTTATTTGCTTATAGAGACAACAATATTAATCAAAAGTTTTAAAAAAAAATTTGGATTGGGAATTTTGTCTTACTTGTTGAACCTACTTGGTGGTGATGAGAGCTCAAAACACCAACTTAGATACTGAATCTTTCAAGAAGGAAGAGAGAAGCTTTCTTTTACAATTTCATGGGAAGACATATGTTTTTATTATATTTTGGCTAATTCTATATAAGCAGGTTGGATGCTAGTGGCACCTTTCGATGCTTAGATCACTTGATAAACACAGTATGGGAGGAGTAAACTATTGATATTGGGTCTGGTAGTGGGTATAATAATCGTCTTAACTAGCTACTTTTGTCATGGACGTAAGTTCTTATTGCAATGTTAGGGTTTTTACAACAACTAAAAAAGAGAAAGCTTATGTATTCTTGCTTGTTTACCCTTTATGGCAGCTGATGAGAACTCTTACATCAGTGATCACACAAGTTGAGTTTCTTTTAGAGAGAAATTGAGGCTCTCTTTTCTGTTAATGGGAAACACTAATTTCATTTAATTGTTAACTAATTCCATGGTTCTTGGCGAGGAAGTGGTACTTTTCCTGTTTTGATCATGTCATCAAACTAACTAGTAGACGGAAGAATCAAGTGAACTTTTCAATAATCCAATATTGGTTATGGTTCTGGGAGTAATAGCATATCTAGTCTGCTATTCTCTCATTGGTCAGAAGTGGTTGAACTGCCAATCTCATACCAAAGCAAGGAAGGTTACATTGATTTTATGACTCTAAGGAAGATGTATTACCCGAACATTCCATTATCTCTCTTGTGAAATCTCCTTAATCAATTGACGTCCAGTCTATGGAGGAAGGGCTAGTTTCAGCTTCTCTAATATAGAAGAGGTGATCATATTGACGTTCAAATTAAAAGGAGTTCTATATGCAAGCTAGATGGTCATGTCATTTAGACTGCCAATCTGCAAGCCAGGAGCAAGTTCGTCTGCACAAATATAGCCCACAATTCATGGTTTAGGCTGAAAAAAACTACAAGAACAAGCTCTTAAAAATGAGGTTTATAGTCATTATTTCCATGTGTAAAGTTCTTGAACTCACTCATCTATAAGAATGTTTAAGGAGTGGAAATATATAGGCTTTTCATAATTTACACGCAAAATTATGTCATAATGGAAGTAGGTACCTTTCTCTTTCCATTTGACAGTTGACACTACATCCAAGTATTTCGTGCCACCTCTTACTCCATCAAATAGATCCAGAGAATCCTCCGAAATGGCATACCTCCTGCAAAAATCATACTGGAATCAGGTAACTTTCTTTTTTGTTTGATATGATACCTTGTATCACTCAACCCTTAGTCAAGTCCTCTTCTAGAAGGTTGAAATGAATCGATTCGCATACTGGCATACTTGCCACGGATGAGCCAACTTGTTATCATACCCATCTAAGGCCACCCGAAATTCAGTTGCCTTCTAAGAACAAAAAAGAAGGTCCACCGATCAAGAATTTGTCTTTAACCTAAAAACTGGTGCGAAACATTGCAGAATGACCGTGAATGCTTATTTCAGGAATATACACTTAACTGTTTTACAATAACCAAACATGATAATGAAAAATAAAAACAGGAGAAAGTTTGATGGAAAAAGTTAAAGAGGGAGTGTGCAAAGCAACTTTATGCAACATGATCTCCATATGGACCATAATAGTAGATCCATTCCTCATTTTTACATGGGCAACAATTTTAGCTAAAGAACCTATCACCTCCAGTCACATATTCACAGATCTTTCTGGAGGCGTCACAGTCCACTCTGAAATTTAAAAAACAAAGAAAGTTATCACCTGTAATCTTTGCTGCAGAATACCAAGGAAAAGGTGAAACCAAGTGGGCCATACATTTTTGATTTGCCTGGGAAGGAGGCAATTACCATATTTTTTGATATCAGAAAGCATGGGTTTCTACAAAACAACTTTTCTATGAACTTTAAACCTTCCAAGTCGAACGTAATTAAACAAGGGATGTTCATTTTCTGATGAAAAAAGGATATCAAGAGTGGTGTGGAAAACTTAAGCATGAATTTGTTTTGATGGAGGCGGTCTTTTGTTTAAGTATTTTAGCGAGATTCTTGGAGTGAAAGGATATTCCAGACAATTGCTTTTATCATTGCATGTTATGGAAAGCAAAATGACGTCAGCTTCAAATTTCATAAAGGAATATCTCATGCCCAGATGCAGATGTACGAGGGCTTGCAGAGAAAACAACTGTTGAAGATTTAATGCCGTAGCGCCTTTATTTCATGTCTGTGTTCATCATTGAATCTGTGATACTCCAACAAATCCCTGTATCAAGTTTGGCAAGAATCAATTACAAGTTTAAAAAAAAAAACAAAAATGAGTACCTCATTTACACCTTGCACCAAGAGCATAGAAAGGAGACAAAGGAAAATTTCTTCATTAATCGCCAAAATCATCCTCGATACTTGATAGCAGATAGCTTGATGCACAAACCATGAATAACTATCAATTTAGTTTCATAAGACAAAAACTTCAGTCGCTCCGAAGCAGTGAGTTTAAAAGTTACAAGAGTAAGAAGACAACTAGTGTTTTATCAAACTACTGTAAGTCTGTCACTTAAATTGATAGTGCAGCACTCAAGCTAGCTTTCCCCACACAGTATGCATTTTGGATCCAATGTTTGAGCGCCTGACATGACATTCCCCAATGTGGAGAAAATGACATCCAACATTCTAATTGATGAAATTATCAAAAGTTCATCTGTGATGAGAGTTTCACCTGAACTTGTCCTTTCCATTCATCTCAGTAAAAGACATCAGCTTAAAATTTCTGCTACTAGTAGTCCCCATAACATCACTCGGATCATCCCGCCATAAATTTATGAACAGCATGTAAATCTACCATACATCCATAACGTTGAATTTGTAGGAGTGAGTTATATATTTCGTGCCCATACTAATATATAACTCACAACTCGACCATCGCACCCAGCATTCCTACAAATCGAGGAAACAGAAGTCTTTGTCCCGGTCTCATCTCTCAGTCAGGCATTTTATCAAACAGGTAGAACGATTGGACCCGGTTCACCGGAACTCGATCAGACATGGATTTATAAGCTCGGTTTTGTGTGCAACGATCTGGAAGAAGACCCGACTGGTCTGGAAGTTATCGCTGCATGGAGCTGTTTGGCCAGTTGGGTTTGTCGTAATTCTGAGTAGCCTTTGAGGACAAAGCCGAATGTTGTTGCGTGCGGTGTGAACAAGAGGGGAGGTGTGGGGGGATTGGGCCGGGAGCTGAATATTGGAACGGTTTCGAACTTTGAATTAAGATTCTTCCGATTGCCATTTGCTACGAGAAAAGAGCCCAAACTAGCAGAATTTATCGAGGCTTCATCACTGGGCCTAGTACGGATCTGGATCTTTAATGTTAACGCTTATTGCAAGTAGGGCTGCAAATGAGTTCAACATTACGTTCGAATTCAGTTCGTCAAAGGGTTTGGTCTCAAATGGATTCTGCTTAACGAGTTAAACTCAAACTTTGTATTGCTCAGGCACGGACATGCGCACGAAATATTTATGCTTGTTTATATTTTTTTATGAATAAAATATTAAAGGGTTAATTTCATTTTAGATCTCAATATTTTGTTGGAGTTTTGTAACAGGCTCTCAAGTCTCAAAAATTTCAAAATGGGCCCTAATGTTACATTTTTGTTTCG
Organism: Iris virginica; assembly: GCA_025631175.1. NCBI lineage: Eukaryota > Viridiplantae > Streptophyta > Magnoliopsida > Asparagales > Iridaceae > Iris > Iris virginica. The sequence continues at coordinate 11,097 of JAOTQG010095829.1, forward strand.
AAATGGGGTTTTTTTGACGAATTCGTTAGAAACTTAATGAATTTCAACTCACGTGCAAAATACGCGAGTTTTATGGGGTATTTCCGTCATTTTACACTAAATTAAAGTTGAGGGTCTAAATTTTATTTATCAAAAAACATAAAAACCTTATAACTCTCCCGTCCTCTCCCTCTCTTCTACCCACCCCCCTCTCGTCTCTCCCTCTCTTCTCCTCTCACCTCCATCTCCGACAATCTGCGATTTACAGGTAAGGCTCCTTCTTCTATCGTCCTCCCACCCCATCTCTAATTACCATGAAAGACCACCCATATTTGCCCATCTCTATCTCCAGATCTGCAACAAACCTAAACAAAACCACAACAGAAAACCAACCTCAGAGCTTAAGGATGCGGCTTGGTGATGGTTCTACGTTGCCTTCTGGCTGTCAATCGACAATCGCTGCATTTTGAGAGCGACGTGTTGGAGATAGTGCTGGTTTGTGCGGGTCAATGGAACCGGCAATGGGTGATTGTTGGTGAGGGTGGACAATGGTTGTAGAAAGGAGCTATGGCGGGGGTGCAGTGTTTGGGTGATGCGGCTGGGACACAAATTTTTTCTCTCTTGGTATTGGGCAGTTCTTGACGACAATTAATCTTGTTTTAATTGATCCGTGGTATAAGAATGATTTTCATCGTTGGTTCCAATAGGGGTGCGCACGGTTTGGTTCGGTGTACCTATAGAGTAAAACCGAAGATCAAACCAGTAGTTGGAACTGGTTCGGTTCGGTCATGGACCAGAAAAACACAAAATCGATATAAACTAAACCGTTCGGTTTTGGTCCGGTTTGGTCCTGTTTCGATTTTAAATCGAAAAATGATCAAGCCCAATTTTTCACAATCTGAATTTTTGTAATTGGGCAATTGACATACTTTGTTGGGCCAAATTGACGTCGTTATCACCTGTTGGGCCTAAAATTTTAATACAACATTACAGTAAATACATTTTACATTTGGACGATTTGTCTTAAACATAAATCACCATATCCTCAAAGTTCAAAACAATCAAAATAAAATAGTTCAAAAATAAAGTAAATTTTCTTAACAGTTCTAATCAATAAACCAGCCAGATTAGCATGAAACATATCTGTACTACCAATTCATTACTGGAAATGATTTTGAATCTGGTAGTGTAATGGACCTAATGGTGTTAGGTTTAGGAAAGTATTTTATTTATAATATTATTAATAATTAGTAATTTAATAATATATATAACAAAATTATTAAATATATATTCGGTTTGGTTAACCGCGATTTTGCAAACTATAGAATCGAGAATCGATCCGAACATATGCGGTTCGGTTCGTTGACTTTTGGTCAACTCGGTTATTCTCGAGTTTTCCGGATCGGATCGGACCGGTTTTCGATTTTATGGTTTTTTGCCACCCCTAGGTTCCAATCTTCTCGTTTGTTCTCAAGGTCACGATCGAAGACGGCTTGGTCGATCCCGATGGTGGGTTCGGAGTTCAGATCGAAGTTCGAGGGCGACTGACGAGGCTGCCCTTGTTCGATTGGAGAGGGTCTCGATTGAGGTGGATAGACGCGGGTTTGAAGTTGGTGCTAAGGGCAGACGATCCATGGCAGAGGTGGATGAGAGTAAGGATTAGATTGGCATTCTAGGACAGGATCAGAGGTGGTAGAGTTAGAGAGGAATCAGGGTGGGGGACACCGGAATTAATGAGCGAAAGGGGTGGGGGTGGAGATGGGGTTGGCGGTGAAAGGGGTAGCGGGTGGGGTTATTACATTAAGTTGATTTAACTAATTTTGACTTAATTTAGGTAAATTAATTTTAATTTAACTAATTTTAATTTAATTTAATTAATGTATCATTTAAATTTATTTTAATTGACATAATATAATATATTATAATTATGTGTTTGATTAATAAATTTAAATTTAAATTTAATTTAATTGAAAAAATATAGCATACTATAATATTTTTATTTTATTTTAATTAAACTTTAATTTGGAAAAAAAAATTAGGTTTATTTTTAAAAAGTCAATTTAGGCTGAACTATAATTGGGGCAAAATGACGGAAAGATCCTTATAAAACTCACATATTTTGCATGCGAGTTGAAATTCGTTAAATTTCTAATGAATTTTTCAAAACAAAAAAAAAACTCATTTCGAAATAAAAATGCAACATTATGGCCAATTTCAAAACTTTTGAGACCTGAAGGCTTATTTTAAAACCCTACGAAAATATTGAGATCTAAAATGAGATTAATCCAACCTTTAATATTTTTAAAAACTTGATGTTTGGGAGACACATGGCTTATATAGTTCCTTGTTGGCTGAATGACAGAGTTATTGGAGGAATTTTAAGACAAGGAAGAAACTAATCCAAGATTGTGCATTTCCTCCGAGATGAGATTCTCTGTCCCATTTCCTGTCTCCTTCTCTGTCTCACTACTCACATTGTGGTGAAACCCATTATTAGTAAGCTCCACCACAATATGAGTGATGAGACATAAAAGGGGACAGGAAATGGGA
>JAOTQG010095940.1:0-12574 GCA_025631175.1 Iris virginica
AAAACTTATTTTTGATTATTTATGAATTATTACAAATATAATCTTTATGTTTTAAAAGTTTCATAATACACCCTCCTGTTTTAAAATTATAATTTTAGTGTAATGGACCATTTTACCCTTCAAAATAAGTGAATTAACGGACAATTAACTAAAAAATGTAACATAATGGCCTTTCAACAGAAAAATGAAAGGTCGATGACATCGAATAATAAAAAAATACTTCGGTGACTAAATGTGAAAAATCGGTATAGTTGAGTGATTTTTGTTGCTCTTTTCCTTTTTTTATATATTGGTAATATTTTTCTTTATAAATTTAATATTATTTAAAACTATTTAATTAAGTTACTATTTTTTTTTCATTATTTTTGCACTCCATGCTCTTCGATAAAAATATTTTTAATTTTTTTTATAAACAATATATTATTTAAAAATTTTGATTAATTTTTTATTTCTGGCTCACGGCATATTTTTAGTATATATATATATATATGTATTTATGGTCTTACTTTACTAGGAACCTAAATATTGTGAGAATCAACTTAGATTCAATAGATTCTAAGAGCAAATACATACCGAATGTAAGAGATACACTAGTGAATCTAAGTTGGTTCTTATGGTACTCATAATTTAGGTTCTCATTTGAGCACCTCCCTATATATATATTAATTAGAAAATAGAACTGGTTTCGAGATTACTTTGAAAAGTTAATTTTAGTATAAACCTCCCTAAAACAAGAAACTTAACTTCTCTGCTATTTCTGAAAGACACTATGACAAGATAAAGATTGCAAAACAACAAAATAGATAATGCTCCAGTCAAAGAGGTATTGTTTGAAAATTAAGCTTGGAAACTCTTACAAATATGCATTGGCAAGTTCGAAAAAGGAGTTTCTTTATGAGTTACAACTAAGGTAGGACTTAATTTGTTTGCCATCATAGAGAGTTCTAGCCGTGAAATTCGAAGGTGGGTCAGTTCGTCATGCTTGGGATTATGTCATGTAGCTATCGGGCTTGTGGAGAATAGAGATGTCACTTAAAATGACTTTGGCTCATTTATAGAAAGTTTGGGGATAATTGCAAGTTGCTATACCATTTAAGAAAGGCTACTTGCATCCATTTCAGGTTTTGAAGAATGGGCTCTCTACTGTACATACTCCTTATTCTTATGGTTTTGCGATTATACTTCTTACAGTACTTGTAAAGGCAGCCACCTTTCCTTTGTCAAAGAAGCAGGTTTGTCACTTGTGTAGTTTGCTTTCTAAATTTCATTTCGATGGTCACCGGAGGATTGGGCCAATTGATTATGATTAAGCCGGTTCGCGATTTCCTTAATGTCTGGAATATTATTCAGGTGGAATCTGCAATGGCTATGCGATCTTTTCAACCTCAAATAAAGGCAATTCAGCAACGGTATGCTGGGGATCAGGTTACACTTTACCCTCCTTTGTGATCATTTCTTGCGCCTAGCTGAACAGCGAATATGTTACTATTTTTTCCATTCATTAGAATTTAGTTATTACCCCATTTTGACCAAGTAGTCTGCTTTCCTTTTCTAGAATTTTCAAATCAGAATTTTCACATATTTAATGTGCCTTTTTTGGTAGTAAAATCTTGCACCTACGAATAGCAGTTTGATTTTATTTTTATAAAAATGAGTACATCCTTATAGATGATCGGCCAAAGTGTAATTAAACTCACCGGAAAAAGCCAAAAGTGGACTCTTTCTAACGTAACGTAGGAGATGGAGTATTTCTTTTTCGTTTACAAGTTCAACTTCAGTGAACTCTACAAACCTGTTTATAAGTGTCTCTTTGCATTCCAACATCCTTTTATGTGCGTGCAGGAGCGAATTCAGCTTGAAACTGCTCGATTATACAAACTAGCTGGAATAAATCCTTTGGCAGGTACTTGGTGTTCATATTTTGCCAATGACTCTTTTGGCCAGCTGCATCTCTGACATGAAAATGGGTTTTAACTCTGACAGTGTTGATGGACATTTTATCGACTTATAGTCACTGTTTTACCATTGCTTTCTTCTCTTGCCCCTCTTTTCAGGAGTTAATTACTTCTGTTAAGATTTTTCACACTTTAATTTTGTTCACAATGATGGGTCAAATGACCAAATTTAAATATTCCTATTTTTACTGTTTCAAAAGGTGTGCCATGAACTAGAAACCCTATTGCAATATTAGGCATAGTTGTAATTTGTTGCAATCATGCTGTTTGTTGTACTTCATCCGTCTCAATTATATTGGCCAATCCACAAAACAGTAGCGTCTTGTAGGGCTGTATAACTAGTTGAGTTATTCGAAACTCTATTCAACCTCGACTCCAAGTACTCGACACATTTTGGTAGTCGAGTCGAATTCAATAAGATTTTGATATTCGATAAATTGTCCAGTTGAGTTCGAGTTAGCTCGACGAGTATTCGAATACTCGATAACTCGAGTCGAAATGGATTATAACTCGAATACTCGAACTCGAATCAACTTGAGTACTCGTTAACTCGATGGACTGAAATTGTTATAACTTGAATAACCGTACTCGCATAGACTCGATATTACTTAAAATTTAAATATTCATTAACTCGCGCATTCATCATTGTTCGAAATAATCTGTAATAATTTACCCTTATATATAAGTGAATAATTCAATATTCGATTATATATTTGAACTCGGCTCGAATTCTGAGGTATTTGTTTGCTACTTGAAACTCGAGAATATCTATTCGTTTTGAGTTCGTTAACATCTATGCCGTCGACAACCATTTGAAGTCGATAAAGTCAACTTGAGATCGAGTTTGAAAACCCAGAACTCGACTCGATTCGACTCAATTACGGCCCTGGCTTGTTGATTAAGGTCTAGCAGTAAACGAATTCACTTTTAGTACACCTTCAACTTATACCCTTATTGAATACCAATGAATTTGAACTTTAATTGCTATTGATTTACCTTGTAAATGCATTTCATTTTTAGGGGTATAATGAGTAAGTAAGCAATTAATGTCCACTGCAATTTGAAGTGCCCAAAGACTTGAAATTCCAAATAAGAAATGTGGCCAGTATAAATGTGACGGAAGGAGCACTTGATGCTTGTATGTTCTCCTTTCCTGACCATCTGTTACTGTTATCTAAAACATTTTTGCAGAATGGTTAGACCTTTCAATTCAACAAGTTTAAATTTGTAAGTCTTTTTGGTGTAATTTTACATTGATCAGTTTGCAGTGTGGTTGCAAACTGGTGTTCAAGAAGCATCTAGTTTATGTGTAAGATTCAATCGACAATTCAAATTTATTAACTTTGCGCCAACATGAATTTTAGAACCACTTTATTTTATCTAGAAACTTTATTCATCTAAACACATTTTTGTTGTTTCCTTTACGTCAGGCTGCTTGCCAACCTTAGCCACGATACCTGTTTGGATTGGGCTTTACAGAGCCCTCTCAAATGTAGCAGATGAGGTAGCTCTTTGGTGTCTTGCTACTTTTGTTGTTTGCCTTTATATCTTCTAATAAAGAATTTCATGCACCTAACCAAATGTTTATATTTCTATAATTAAGGGACTTCTGACAGAAGGCTTCTTCTGGATACCCTCCCTCGCTGGCCCCACAACAATTGCTGCTCGACAAAGTGGCGGTGGCATTTCTTGGCTTTTTCCTTTTGTTGTGAGTTTTCTCGGTTCTCTCTGCAGTGATATGACATTCTATATTATATAATTATTAAAGTCATTATTTTGCTGAACTCACGCCTTTTGCACATACTATAGTTGCAATTATCAACTTTGATTAAATCTCATCCCGTGGTGCTTAAACCTCTTTGCAGGACGGCCAACCTCCACTTGGATGGCCAGATACCCTGGCATATCTTGTCTTACCTGTTCTGCTTGTTATCTCTCAGTACGTATCAGTTCAGATAATGCAGTCAACACAACCACAGGTTAATAACCATGCCTCATTTGTAACTACAAAAGTACTTGTATTAAGAAGCTCAGGGGGCTTTGCCTCACTGAACATCAAGTGTATCGGGTAAAAGTTACCCTGGCTTCAACATATTGCTTCATTCCGAGACCCATACGTTTATATAAGTTTCATCACCCTAATGCATCATCCTTTTGGTGAACCATTTCCTTCGTTCTTTTTGAAGGAATTTGCTGTCAAGCTTGATAGTATTTCTTGGAGTATCAAGACACTTGTTTTTCCCATCCTAATATTCCTTTTAAGTTGTAGTACTTGTAGTTTTGTGTCGAAGTCTCCTTATTAATCCAGTGACTAGTCGTCAGGCCAAATCATCATAAGTATTTCCTGTAGTGTCAATGCACTTTTCTTTGCCTTTTGCTCGGTGAATGGATCTTAAATGGACGGATCTACCTAGCCTAAATTCAAATTCGCTTAACTTAATCCGACACGAATACGGATTTTATCCAACTAACCGTCGTATTAGCCAACAGCTCGTCCAAATTCAAATTGATTCGGAGTTAGATTTCGGATTACCGGATCGGATTAATCCGTCTATAATTTATATATACACACATATATATATTATAAAATGTACAGGGAAAAAAATTCTTTGAAAACACCAATATAATAAATTAAACTCAAAATATAATTCAATGTCAAAATCCCAAAATAGATTAGAACTAGAGTACACAGTGGAAGAAATATTTGTGCTAACAAATATATTTATAAATTCGCAACAAAAAGTTAAAAAAAAAATTTGCTGACCAGAAAATTTAAATAGGACAATTGTTTTGAAACATATGACGTACTTAAATTAAAATACAATAGCTAGACTAAAAATAAAAGTGCACCTCTTTTGGGGTAATCGATTGGGTAGAATTACATATCATCACATAAATACTAAGTCAATCCCTGTTATAAAAGTTATTGTATAATTTTTTTACTACACACACATATATATTTTAATTATAAAAAGACGTATTCAATTTAAACGAACAATATTTACGCAAATCCAGATCCAATTCATTTAGTTATCGGCTAACCGGTTAAACGGGTGATTGGTTAATCATTATCTTTCATTCAATCCAAATTCGTAAGCAGACGGAGCTTCATTGATAATCCTAGTATACTTTAAACACAAAATTCTGCAGCCAACATACACAAATGCATAGGTTTATGTAAATGTATACATCATAAAACTTGTGCATATCACCTACATTGATGTAAAAGAGCTAGAGTTTAGTTATTCATTTATTTTCTGATGCATCTTCTTACTGTCAGAGCGATGATCCAAATGTAAAGACTTCTCAAGCCATAACCAAATTTCTGCCGTTGATGATCGGTTATTTTTCACTTTCAGTCCCATCTGGGCTAAGCCTTTACTGGTGAGCAGCTCTTCTCGGTCTTTGTATTTATTTTGGCTTATGTTATTTTGCAAATATAAGAATTTTGTATTCTAACTTCAATTTTGGTCGAGCCCCTAAAAAACACATACTTGCCATCTCTGCAGGTTAACGAACAATATATTGAGTACAGCACAACAAGTATGGCTTCAAAAAATGGGGGGTGCAAACAATCCAGTGAAGAAGCTCAGCAATGATAGCACTGATAACAGAGAGCAGACAGAGACACTGAAATCTGTCTTTGAAGTCACACCAGTCGCAGAGCCACCTAAAAAAGAGAAACCAGCGGCAGTAGGGCCTCAACCTGGTGACAGGTCATTGACAATGATTAAAAACTATTATTGTCGGAAGCTGTTTTTGTTTCTTGTTTCTTTTTTGTTTTTGTTTTTTTAAACCTTTTTGTTTATACTTTAGTCCTAAGGAGAGGAAAAGGATCGAACCATAGCCTGTTTATCACCGCATCATTCTTACTAAAATTATTCCTTTTTACTGTTTTTCAGATTTAGACAGTTGAAGGAGCTAGAGGCTAGGAAGAAACTGCAAAAAGAGGAAGAACAACGAAAAACTGCAGCAGCAGCTAGTCAGGATATTTCTAAATCTGTCTTTGAAGTCACGCCAGTCGCAGAGGCACCTACAAAAGAGAAACCAACGGCAGTAGGGCCCCAACCCGGTGACAGGTCATTGACAATGATTTAAAACTATTATCGTTGGAACCTGTTTTTGTTTCTTGTTTTTTGTTTTTCGTTTTTTTAAACCTTTATGTTTACTCTTTAGTCCTAAGGAGAGGAAAAGGATCGAACCTTAGCCTGTCTATCACTACACCATTCTTACTAAAATTATTCTTTTTTACTGTTTTTCAGATTTAGACAGTTGAAGGAGCTAGAGGCTAGGAAGAGACAGCAAAGAGAGGAAGAACAACGAAAAACTGCAGCAGCAGATAGTCAGGATATTTCTAAATCTGTCTTTGAAGTCACGACAGTCGCAGAGGCACCTAAAATAGAGAATCCAACGGCAGTAGGGCTTCAACCTGGTGACAGGTCATGGACAATGATTTAAAACTATTATTGAAGCTGTTTTTGTTTCTTGTTTTTTTGTTTTTTTTTTAACCCTTTTTGTTTACTCTTTAGCCCTAAGGAGCGGAAAAGGATCGAACCTTAGCCTGTCTACTACTGCACCATTCTTACTAAAATTATTCCTTTTTACTGTTTTTCAGATTTAGACAATTGAAGGAGCTAGAGGCTAGGAAGAGACAGCAAATAGAGGAAGAACAACGAAAAACTGCAGCAGCTGCTAGTCAGGATATTTCAGTAACAAATGTGGAAGTTAAGAAAGAATCTAATAGTGACGGTTCTTTTCTGAATGGAGAATCCCCTTCTGCTGAATCTACGCAAGATGAACGGCAGTATCTACATGAAAATCTGAAAAAGGTACCCTTTGCAACTTGCATCGAGTAGGTTATGAGCTATGATTGCACATACTAGAAATTGCATGTAACGTGTTTTTATATGCTGAAACATAAAGCCAGATGCTCCATGGAAATAGGTTTACTTTAATAAAGTTACCATGCTGCCAAAGTTGAAACTGATAACAGTAAAGTTCAAACTTTTTGAATCTCGAATTTCAGTGTATCCTACTTTCACGCGTATGCAATTCATGGGCTTTATCTTTAACAATAAAAATAATGGGGATTTCAGTTTCACGATTAAGGGTGTAATGCTCGAATGAGGACACTCCCTATGCTGGTCTGCATTCATGCAATTCTCTGGCAGAGCAACATGTCAACAAGTGTTTGCACTGAAGTGTCCAGTTTCGTTTCCTTGCACTCTTGGCCTCAAAATAGATACCTGATCCCTCTTCATGCTAAAGGCATGTGCATGATTTGATATTTCAGTAACTGACAAACCTGTTCTCTACTCACATACTTCCCATGTTTCAGCATAAGGTAGAGGTCAATAGAACTCCACTGGAGTTTCAGTTCATACAGCTGGCCAAGTACTACCTAGTAGTTTGGTCAAGCATCAGCTTGCTTGATTTCATCCCAGAGAATTAAGAACAGTATTTCAGGGGTTCGTGGAGTTATGATCAGGCAAGTGATTTGGCATCTTATTGATTGAAGAGAATGTTCTTTATGTCCTACTTGAATGCTGTCCTTTGACCCTCACAGTGCCTTTGAATGCCAGCTCAGTCTTGTACCACATTGACCCTCACTGTGCCTTATAACATATGAGTCTTAGGTTGTAGTACAGCTTTACATCGTGGAGGCATTTCGACCAAGGTTAAAAACAAAATATGAGATGAGTCTTGGTGGTGATTTCATGTTGACCTTCTAGCCACTTGGAGAATCTTATCATGGGGTTGTGTAGTGTTCTTGAGGGATCAGAGGGGGTGTGAAGATTTTAGTTTCTCATTAAAAAGGGATCGTTGGGATTATTTGCAATTCTCTCACATCTCAGTCTGGCTAGGGCCCCTTCAGAAGGAGCGATGTTGTTAAGCTCCATACTCCAGCCACTAATCCAAACCCCTTTGTTGACCTATCAGCTGGATTTCCATGGTGCATGGGGTGGCTGTGGGAGATCTCTGCAGCCTTTATCTTCCTAGAAATGTGCTAGTTGAGGTCCGAAGTGGGTATGGAGTTTCCTCATTTCCCTAGGTACTCGGTTTTATGGATCAGTATGTTTCCAGTACTGGGGTCTCTCCCGTGAACCATCTTCTTGCACTTGAGTTTCTCAAGCTTTTGCGGAGCTTTCCCCTACGGTCACTTGCAAGTAGGCATCCTCGTCCACTTTATTGAGCGGAGCTTGTCGAGTTCGGACCGGGATTTTGATGGGCATTTTGAGCCTGTCTCAAGTGCATGGGCTACTCCCAAACGTATACCAGCTGGAGCCCAAAGTGTTCCATCGAGTCAGGTGCTCATACGCACGTTTCTCACTCAACAACTAAGGATTGTTTATAAAGTCCAAGTTGAGACCAAGATCAGTCCTTACACTTGGTCCATTCCAGTCCAGGCTAAGTCGCATTTTGGGCTCCGTGGTTGCAGCTTTGTTGCAATTTTTTTTTTCCTCGGTAGTTTCTTAATGGAAAAAGGGATCGCATGCGTGACAATACATTTGGGCAAGGGTCTTTTTCCACCAAGGTAAACTGAAGGCCCTAAATCGAAATCTGTTAAAACAAGCCATAATTTTTTCCCTGAAAATAAAGTATATTTTTCTTGAACCTATTTTGCATTGAAATATATTAACACAAGCCGTAATTTTTTTTTCATAGTATTTTAGTTCATTTTTAAATAAAAATGTATAATCTAATGTGGGAAATTTATGAAAATATAGCCCTAAATAAAACTAACTTTAGTTGCTAATATTTTACTTTAAAAAGTCAATTATAATTATTAATGTTTTCACTTGATATAAGATGATTGATTTAATATTATTTAATTATAATTTTAAGATTGGAACAAATCTTCATTATTGCATCACATAAATAGCACCATAATTTTTTAAGATCTTTCCCTTGAAAAAAAAAATCTAAATCCATTCATCACCATGATTAAATCTCTCCCTAGTTACCAAAAATTAATTCACTATCATAGTTAAATCTCTCTCTATTGACCTAAATTTATTCGCCACTATATAAACCTTTTCATATTTAGCATAGCTGGAAGCTCCCTCACAACCACCGGCTCCTCCACCCACACATGAACCAACCCAACACCCAGAACCACCGCCGGCACCATCACAACCATCATCACCCGTGGCTCACCGCCACTTCATCCTCTCTGCCCAACTCCTCTTCTGTGCCAAGTCTCAAAAATCCAACCCAACTCCTCCCACAATCCGGCCCTACCAATGACCTTCAGGCGTCTGTTGGCAGCCTCGAAGACCTGACGGTTGACCTTGGTCCCACTCCTGACGATCAAGGCATCACAAAGAGATATCTTGGAGCAGAGATCCTCGGTGGAGAGATCGTAGGACCGGTCAACGTTGCCGAAGGAGCGGAGGAGGTTGAGACCCGCTGGATTGTGGGTGGTGGTGAAGACCTGTTAGGCTCCATCGATGGGGGCTCAAGCTTCCAGTTATTGTGTTGTTGTAATTGATAGAGTAACGGTGGTAGGGAAATGAATTGATGATGGTGGGTTTGTGAAGAGAATTCGATACGATCTGTCTCCATGGTTTATTTGATTTCTTTCTCTGTGTGTGTGTGTGCGTGGCTTGAATGAAGAAGAAATGGGAGAGAATATACTCACTCCAACAGTTTCTCTCTTTTCACTTTTCAGGTTTAAAAAAAACCCATTTAGGGTTCGGGCCATCGACTTAAAATAGTTAGGGGGTTTACTGCTGGGTTTTAAACCATAAGGGGGTCACCCGTGGAGTCGGTTTAGTACATAGGGGTTTGCTATAATTTACTGCAATAATAAGAATTAACCTTTAGGACCTATAGTTTGTAAAAAAAGACAGAAATAACAAAAGTAAAAAAAAATCCCAAGTTTGCAACAAAAATGCAACCATGGAGCCCAAAATTCGACTTGTTAACCTGGAGGCCCGAATTGCAAGCTCACGAAAATAATAGGGCCTAAAATAAGATTAACCTTTTTATTTATCCTCTTCAAAAGAATAATCTCCACTTTGAAGACCGGATTTTGAGAGCATGTATTCACAAATTTCATTTGCGCCCCACACTTGAACTATTTGTATCTACACGTACTCTTCTTTTACTTGTGTAAAATGGGTTACGTAAAACTATTTTTTTAGGTCAAACATGACACTTATATCGGAATAACCGAGTTTAGTAACAAATAAATGTGAGAAACTAATTATTTACTCTCGTCAATCTTAAATTACATGCACTCTCTGATCGTAAATAAGTGTCCAATATCCTTTTAGGGATGATCTAAAAGGTGTCATATTTGAAAACTTCTTTTTTAGGAATAGAAATTTAATTTGGTCTATCCTTTTATCTAATTGTAATTAAGCCAAATGCTTTATGTTAATTGTGTATCCATTCAAACATGATGCTTAACTTTTGAGGGAGGGTATATATTAAAGCAGTGCTACATATACGGCAAAAATCTAACTTCTTACATCATGCATAAAGTGTTGTACCTTGCAATACGGTTTTTCATTTTATTTGTAGCGTTTTCTTATAAATTATATATGTATTAACCAAACTCGTATAGAGCAAACTCGTGGCAAACTAAACTTGGGCTGACTTGTGAGCCACCCAACCCAAGGTCTTTGCTCACTTGTCAAATTCAACAAGCCTATAACCTTAGCTTGCCTGGGTAGAGTCAAGCCCACGAGCCAGACTAGCTCATCTGCAGCCATACTCGCAAGATTAACTTGGGAAGTTCCCAATAGTCTTGTTGGTTAAGACTCCCTTCAATACGTATCTGCTGCTGCTAATCTGGGGATTCAACATGATGGTAGGTTTGATATTAGTCTACACATTGAAGCTGGCATGCTATTATGTACATTCCACTTTGTTACCCAAGTGCACCATTGATGGTACAGTACTTTTATGTAGCATTGCACTGCCAATAGGATTGAGCTGTAGTATGTATCAATTTTCAGACTCAAGAATGTATGAATTGGTACAATAACCGTTTATAGCTCTCTCTTTTCAATATCAACTTTCTTTATGCGAATCAAATGCAAAAGTGAATGTATATAGATCACCTGTCTTTGCATATTGTTGCTGATTTTAACGTATATGGTGATGGGCAGGAAAAAGCAGTGAGTACTATCGGTGCTACAGTTAACAAAGTCTCTATGGTAGATGAACATCAAAGATAGAAGTGACATTATATTCTTGTAATCAAGAAACTCGGCTTGGCAAGTTATTACCAAATGCCAACCTATACAAGAAAAGAGAACATGATACAGGCGCAGTGTCGTCTGCATGCATACCATGATTCTAGCTCGTCTCCAAGCATGATAAGTGGGTTGGTGACACGTTGAAGCTAACAGGGTGTATTATATTGTGCTGGTATGTGGAGCTCAAAAATGGTGAGATCTTAGCTTCTCCGTTGCTGTAAAAAAAAAAAAAAAATGTACATCAAAGGTCTTCTTTTCATTTTTACGTATTTCCTGCTGTATCATTTGGCGGGATTTATCGTCATCATACCTGTACCCTTTGTGGTATACAGTAGTTTCACGAAAGTTTGAAGTTAACCAGGCATTAAAGTTTTTTTTTTCTTTTTTTAAGATAAACCAGTCAGTAAAGATGGTCCGAGCTGTTTGTTCTCCAGATTCTGGTCGAGTTTAAGGCTCCTTGAAGTCGTTTCTAAGCTTTCTAAGTAGGTTGGTTTGATAAGTTGAGTTGGCTTGAGATTTGTTCAATCCCGACTTTTCTGGATTCCTGTTGGGTTCGAGTAAAGCTCAAGTCATCTCACCTCACCTCACGATAGGTTCAAGTAGAGCTCGAACATAAGGTTCAAAGGGTTGAATATAGCCTTTAGGGCAGCCTACAAAAGCTGGCCTAATGAACAAAAATATTACACAATCTGCTGGACCAAAAATGTTTAGTAGATAACTTGAAAGCAAGTTAACGGATGCCTTGTTGACAAAGAGAGACGTTTAACTTGCTCCTTCAACTTCCACAAACGTAAAGAAAGAATCTTTTCTGCATATTTTACAAGTACATACTCCTACATTTGGTTCTTCTGACTTTTGTGTGTAGAAAAAATCATGGTTCAAGCACAAAGCATTGTTTGGGCCGTAACTGCTCTCAAATTTTGTTACCCAAACAGCGTGTTAGAATAGAAGAAGAGCCTTGGCGTATACGTTGGATTGGAAGGAAGCCATATCCCATTTTACACAATTGCATATATTAATAGGTATTTCATTAGTGAGATTGTCTCGAGTTTTGGCAATACTAAAACTGCCGCCTTCTCCAAGCTATAAACAAATAGTTTACCGCCAAGTAAAGTCACAAATACTTGGCAAATGCTCCCTCCCTCCCTCCCTTGCATACTTTGTTTCGATTTTGGGTTATGTATGGACATTATCAAAAGAAATAATTTGATCGAATTGATCTTGTTTATATATATATTTTTAAAAATAAATAAATTAAACACAGTTATTATGGAATTGAGCTGCTAGGATTTTGTCGTAACGGCACTCAGTGATTGTTCAATTATTATTTTCTGTTTCTTTTTCTTTTCTTTTTTTTTTTTTTTTTTTTTTTTTTTTTTAATTTTAGTTTAAAAAAACAAATGTATGTTA
>JAOTQG010096051.1:0-13617 GCA_025631175.1 Iris virginica
TATATTCCGTAGGTATTGCCTACGGTCCGTAGGCAATGCCTACGCAAAAACGCCTACGGATGCCTACGGAAGCTTTCTGTAGGCGATTTCAATTGCCTATGGAAGATGCTTTTTTGCCTACGGAAACCTTCCGTAGGCAACCTTCTTCTTTATAGTAGTGAACATAGGTGTAGTATGCCCTTTATTTGTTAAAAATTTGGGGATAGTTGTCCACGTTTGGCGTAGAGGTCCCCCTTATCTGTTGATGCATGCTAGGTTTTATTTTGTGGGTGGTGCCTATTACGAACATAGGTGTAGTATGCCCTTTATTTATTAAGAATTCAGGAACAGTTGCACACGTTTAGTGTAGAGGTTCCCATAATTTGTTAGGATTGGGGTGGTGCCCTATGAAGTGTAGTATGCCTCAGGTGGTGCTGACCCCTATATGTATGGCTAAGCATGTACGCTCCCTTTATATGTTGATGCATGCTGGGTTATTGCTATACATGTGAATATACGATATAAATAATTTCTAATTTTTTTCTTCAGACATGTTAAAATATTGGGGATAGGTTAATTTTTAGGGGAAATGTCGCCCAATTTTTCTTTTCAAAATATGGGTTAAAGAGTATAATTTAGTTAAATTTAGGGGGTTAAAGTGTTAAAATATCAAACTTAGGGGGTTCGAATGTGAAAATATCAAACTATAGGAGTACAGTCTAACTAAAAATTACATTATAAAGATATCGTCATTGTGCGATACTTGTAAAGATAAAAATAATAACAATGCAAGCTTAAAAATACGTTCGATTGAGCATGAGCATGTTGTACAACTTTGAACATGTTTGTGAGCTTTCGAATCACTGTAGAATCCTACCTTTTATCATCCGAAGGTATAATATTGTATCACACTTCTTCTTAGCATACTTATTCATGCTAAGATCATACTCCTCAATGATCGTTGCGTGCCTACATACTCTGTATTAAGTTACAATTGCTACTTAAAAAATGCTTAGAAACTCGTTCGAGACCATTATAGCATACATGTTGTACAACCGATACGCTTGTACGACATATACTATTTGGTTCTTAAATTGTCAATCTGACTGTTTGAACATATACACCGAGTGTGTGTACGTATTGTGAATGCCTTGTCTTTTATGAATGACAGTTTACTTGATGTTGTTGAAATTTTGGCGGTACTTCCTTTTGTTTTTCGAATGCATACTAGATGTGGGTTTATTCAACCCTGTCTAGATCGTGTATTTGGATAAACATGGGGAGGTGCTGTCAAAATTTCATCAACAACAAGTAACCTAGCATTTATAAAAGACAAGGAATTCACGACGCATATGTGTCGGTACAGTTTCGAATGAGATAGAAGTTAATCAACCTTATCATCCGCTTCATACTTTGCAACATAGTATCATCTTTAGGATGAATATTATTTTATAGAGATTTAGGTTATTACTAAGTAGATTAGTGAAATATGCGGATCTTAATTATTTTCATTGTTAATGCAGGATGGATGATCATAGTTGAATAGATAACAGTGAGTTGCCTGGAAATCCCATTACAACATAGTTTGTAAGCGGTGTGAAACAGTTACAGCAGTTGCACAAAGTTTTCCGAACTACATGTAAGGATCTCTTATTAAGTGTCCATGCAGTAAATGTAAAAATCGAATCTACTTGAATAGTGAAACCATTCAGTTGCATTTGTATAGTAGTGGGTTTGTTGAGGGCTACAAAAGGTGGACAGTTCGAGGTGAGAGAACAGTAGCACCTTCCACAGAGACTATGCAAGTGCTCCTAAGTGAAATAGAGGAAGTTTCGATAACAAAAGAAGTAGCCAATTGGGGAATGGATAATATTGTAATGAATTTCACGGGCCCTGATCATGAGTGGGGAGAGATAGGGATCAGGAAGAAGAACCTAATGCTGCAGCCCAAAAATTAATAAATCTAATGAAGTTCGCTAAAGAGTTGTGGTATCCGAATGCTAAGCAAACAATACTAGATACTATATCTGAGTGGTTGAACATCAAGTTCATTCACAACATGAGTCAAGCATGCTACAACGATTTCATAGCAATTGCTAAACGCATGTTACCTGCGAAAAATAAGATGGTAGGTAACTTCTACGACACCAAAAAGTTGGTTGGTCGCCTCGGTCTTGCTTATGAGAAGATAGATGCTTGTAAGAACCATTGCATGCTATATTACAAGAAGAACGAAAAAAAAGACTAGTTGTGATTTCGACAAAGAAAGTAGATACAAGCCGAAGCGAGGTGACCGTTCAAAGTTCAAGATAAATGTGTCGTGGAAGTAGTTGCGTTACATGCCTCTGATTCCAAGATTGCAATGACTTTATAACAGTAGATCCACCGCCGAAACAAGTTGGCATCAACAATCACCTAGAGTATAAGGTGTTTGTTCTTATTCATCCATCTGATGGGGAAGCTTGGAAGCACTTTGATGCAATGTACCCTGAGTTTGCGTCAGAATGTAGAAATTAATGTCAAGTCGGGCATATGGCTGATGGATTTGATCCGCACGGACCCGGCTCTAGAGCTTATTCATGCTGGTTCGTCATCGTGACTCCGTACAATTTACCTCATTGGTTGTGTATGAACGATCTATTTATGTTTTTGAGTCTATTCATTTCGAAGAGATCTATATTATTGCGTCGGAGTATTTACCGTCGCAAGAGCAAAAAAAAAATAGTGACGATAGAAAACTCCGTCGCTAATAACAATCATATTTAGCGACGACAACTAGCGACGGATTGCCGTCACAATTAGGGTTTTTTTTGCTAGTGTCCCTAAACATGAGCTCCTTAATTTTTTTTTTGGGAGATTCCACCCCTTAAAATGCTAGCAACAATTAGGAAGTTAATTTTTGATAATATGATATAGTATTTTGTAATGATTAAAGTGATAAAGTAAGAAAGATATAGAGACAAAATGATGAGACTTATAAAAAATCAGAATTCAAAAATTATGATAAAGCGACTTGAAGATCTAAATCTTAGTAATAGCGAATTTGTGGGCCCATTGATCCATGCTGAAGCCCAATTATTTTAGCGTTGTATCAGAAGTTCAATTTATAATGATTTGTGGGTGATATTTTTAAAGGTTAATGTGAAAATGTAAGAGAGAGATAAAGAGAAAATTGTGGAACCTATAAAAAATCAAATATTAGAAACATATGAATTCGAAATTGTGAGTTTTTTTTAATCATTTTGCTTTGGATATATTTTATTATTATATTTAAAAATATTAGTTATTCATGGACAAAATTAACTAAAATAAAATTTATATAACAATAAATAAATTTTAATCTAAAATTTATACTTCTATAAATAGTAAAACAGTATAAGAAATAATATAAAGATTATTGTATTTTATACTATATATATGTATATGAAGAATAATTACATAATTTGATGAATAAAGAGATACTTAAAAACAATTAATACTTACAGTAATAATACAAATATTAAGATTGCATAGTAAGAAAAATATACTACAGATTCAAAATTACAATATTGAAATAACTAAAATAAAATAATAAAAACTTACAAATTCTAATAAAATAAATTTTAAGTAGCACATATTATTTATATTTTAATAAAGTAAAATAATCTTAAGGAAAAATTTAACATGTTAATTGTAGCATATTTTAATTTAAGAAATTTTAAATTTGCGCTCATTTATAAGAAGAAGAAATTAAGATTAAAAAAAAATATATTTCACGTGTAGAACCTACATTTTAGGTAGAAAATTTAAACAGAGCCACTTGAATGCTCTAAAACATTTGTTTAAATTTTTTAAATGTAAGAACATAAGGTTGTGTTCTCCCGATATTTTCACCCAAATTTTTTGATTTTTGATTATTTTTTCTCTTTTATTGGTTCCAAATTCTTTCGTTCTATTACTTTTTACTTAAATTATTATAAAAACTCAAAAATTAAATCAATAAATCATCCATCCAAACGCACCCATCCTAAATCTTTTGACTGCACACAAATTCAGAACAAAAACTTCTTCACTACATACATTTTGGAATTTTTTTCACGGTATCTCCCGCCTTAACTTAAATGCTAGCCGTCTGATCAGCCCTCAACCAATAATATTTGTTTACCATCAACACCCTGAGTAGTCTGAGATCATCATCTGGTTAAAGTCACCTTCAATTTACTCACCTTCCATTTTTTTTCTTGACTTCTTCCTTCAGAGTAGTAAACCCATTTCTCTCTCTCTCTCTCTCTCTCTCTCTGCTGGGAAAGAAGGCAGACCATCTCTTTGGTAAGTCTTTTTCCAAGTTCATTATCATTTTACCCATAAAATGGGTGTCCATGTATGTGAAGTGTTAGTCCTTGATGATTTTTTCTACAGTGCTAGTAGTTTTTAAAATAGCAAAGTGGAAAAGTTGAACCCAAGTCCTGGTAGGTGTGTGTGGGTGGTGAGAGCCAGAGGAGAGTGGTGGTGGGGTAGATTAAACAATCACTACCCAGTTAGATTGTTCTCGAAAGAAGCATTTTTTGGAGGAGTGATTATTTTTCTTCTTCTTATTTAGGTTTGGCTGCTGACAATGTGGATCAAACCCATTATTAAAACTCAAATGTTGTCCTTTTACTAGTATCATTGATTCTGTCTACTGTGTGCATCTTCTTTTTTTTTTTGCCTCTTTTCCCCTCTTTTTGTTTGTGTAATCACAACATATCTGGGGTACAAAAAACATGTGAGCAAAATATTCATTTTCTGGTTTTTGCTGCATCCCTCCCTGTCTAATTAGAATTTTCCTTTAAAAAAATTGTATATATCCTTAGTTTAACAATGTAGAGTACCTGTTCTAGGCTAAATTGGCATATGCAACTCGGTTAGTTCGAGTAAATATTGCTATATTGAGATGCTAAAAACACAACTGCTATGCCTCATTATATGAATGATGATGATGATAAGCATAATTTGGTGGTATATTTTGCTCTTTTCATTAGCCATAGTTTTTAACTTTACTCTATTTTACTAGCTTCGTATACTCATTCAACAGAATAAAGTATGGATGCTAACGCTGACATTCCCAATTCGAGTAAAGGAGTCGGCAAGTCAATCTCTCCCGTAATGCAGAAGGTTTATCTGCCACGAGTTTCGCCTGATGCTTCTGGAGAAGGTTTTCCGTATGCACCTGTTAATTGGCCAAATGATGGTGATGTGTGGGTTTGGAAAGTAGGAAAAAGAGTCAGCAGTACTGGCTTTTTCTATGATAGATACTTGGTTGTGCCAAAACATCTTCACTCCACTGGAGTCCGATATCTTGGAAGCAGATCAGCAGTTGTACGCTATATTCAATCAAGATGGCCTGCTGCAGACATATATTGGTGCATTTTTTGCTTCCTTCAGTTGGGAATTTCCTGCAAAACTTGAACTTGGAAAAGCAAGGTCAGCTTCATATTTACCCTTGCTGATGAAAATGTAACTTGTAGTCCAGAGGCATGTCATCGATTAATACTCTGACCCTGTGTGTTTGTGTGTCTATGCCGAACTCTGTGCGTGTGTGTGTGCCCGAGCTCAAGATTAATGTTAAAGCAAGGCACCTTCTTTATTCATAGCCTCCTAAAACATATTAAAGCCTGAGTTGGAGAAGCAGCCATGTAGAGATGCAGATGCAAATCACTAATTGAACTCTAATGTTTCTTCACAAAAACTTAATAGGGAAGAGAAATGAGTGTGCACCAAACTCTGATTTAAGCAAGTCAGAATTTTTGGCTTCAGATATTACCAATTACATGTGTAGGAACCTAAGCAAGTTCAAAGTTGGGCATATAGTACGTACATTTCAATCTTGAATTTCTGCGCTTGGTTTCCAATTAAATTGCTGACATGTTTAATCATTTCTCCCTTGACATAGACAAGTCTTCGCAAGGCTTCTGGTCTCGGACAATGTCAATTGTCTAATGGCCAGAGATGGTGTTTCTTGTTTAACTCGTAGGTTGGTCCATTTGGGGGTTTTAGAAATAAAATCTCTCTTATTCAGTAAATTTTTTCCATCAAAGAGAAAAGGAAAAATAATCTTTGTTGTTTCCTGATTTTCAAATCTTCACTTCTAAGTATCCGGCTTCATATTAACCAAGTCGCTTCACCTTTTTGCAGTACTGAAGGATACCCCTCGTCCCCGAAAGGTTCCCAAACTGCAAGCCAAACAAGGTCTTGGCACATAAGCATAAGGCACGAAAGCATCATCTACTTGGGCAACGAACTAGGAGATCTTCAAGATGGTTGGGACAGTTGCTCAGCACAAAAGATGCGAACACGATAATTGATTTGTGTTCAGAGAGTGATGAGACTGCGACTGACTTGAGTGACCACACTACAACCAACTCAAATAAGCCGCATGGTTTTGATTCTCCTGCCCTTTGTAGTTCCCTTGATGATCCCACATATCCTCTTGAAGAATTACGAGCGGAAGCAATCCAAGTGGATTTTGATGACTATCTCAATTCTCTAGAGGTCATTCTTGCGCAGCCCCATCAATGCGTTCAAGTTTCTCCCCCTACTTCCCAACTACTAGAAGCCCGCACGAAGTTGTCTGCAATTCTTCATATGGATCTATGTGCCTTGCTCTCATCCAAAGATTTAGTCACTGAAGTAATGACTCTAGCCACTATGCTTCAAAAATATTCAACCCTAAGCGCTCCAGAACAATCTACTTTGAAGCTGATTGACGAGATACCTGCGAGAATCAAGGATTTCGAGGAGACGAAGAAAGTGAAAGCAGACGCCGAAAAATTCTTCACTGACCTTGAGGCCAATTTAATCTGAGCTTCTGATCTTAAGAGTGACTACATTGAATCAGGAAAGAATGCGAGCCTACTGCATGATGAAATCAAGTCTGCTTCATTGGCCATTGAACAAATTGACGAACAAATGTCTGAACTGGAATCCCGTAGAGCCCAAACAAGTGCTGCCATTGAGAAAGCAAAGAGAGAGATTGCTCAGTTCTCATTGAAGCAAGAGGTGGTGGCTCGACATCTTCCAAAGGTTGTTTTTGAGATTCAGCTGGCTCAATTTGGAAGGCCTGAATGGGAGCTGAAGAAGAAAATTGCAGCAGATCAGGAGGCCAAAATTCTTGAAGAGTTTGCCCTTCTTAAAGGGTTCTCCTTTTACTAGAACAATTCGCCTTTTGGTGACACTGAAAATTCGGTTTGCAATGCAATGCAATTGTTAGGTACGTTTGAACGTAGTAGTGTGTTATTAGTAACTTGTGGTAGATATCCATGTTTGCGTCTTGGGAACCAAAGTGATCTGGAAAAGTAAAAAACCAGAATGGATGATGATGTTAATTTAGTAATTTGTGTTGCATTAAGGTCGATACATTTGGCTTGGGATATTGATCAATATTCAGGGGACTCATACCCAAAAATATATTCGGGGGAACCGCTCCCGAACCCCGTAAAATTTTGCTATCCCAATAAAAATGTCCTAAATCCGGCCCTAGTTGGGAATTGCTGGATTTTGTTGTTGCTTGCAAACAAATAGGGGACTTGTGTGTTTGTATGCGTGAACTTTAACCGAGTATTGTTTTAAAGGGGACTTTATCATCCTCACGCCAACATCTCCATCAGCACCAATATTGCAACCACGATCGCCACCACCGCCACCATTACTACCATTAGCTAACAGAGGAGATGTGGGGTGCGGTGGTGGTAACGGGTGGTTCGGAACGTGGTGGTGGGAGTTGTGTTGGGTTGACGGTGGTGGTGACCGACTTTTTATGTGATAATATGGGCCAGGTATCGGGTTTGTATAAGTGCTGTCCAATTGATTTGTTAACAGTGAGATTACAACTCGAATACTCATGATAATTCAGGGGGGTGTCGGTGAAATTTAGGAATCCCGTTCGGTGGAAACTTCTCCATATATATATCGCCGCCCGTCTTTGAAATTAGGGCTCTCTTTATGTAATCACGGCAGTGAGAATGGACGTATCGCCTTTGGCTTCCGATTCGAGCGAGGGATCTCCAGAGAGCGAGGTATCCGATTCGAGCGAGGGATCTCCAGAACAGGTTGCGGAGGTATCCGATTCGAGCGAGGGATCTCCAGAACATGATTCGAGGGAAAGGGTAAAAATCTGTAATTTTTTTATTTTTTTAAATTGTCTTCTTCGTCCTGGTAGGCATCTGATAGTCCAAACATTTAGCGCTAGAATCCATATTAATTTGATCTACATGGTCTGATTTTGTTTGATTTGCTGGGAGTGAGAATGTGGGGAGCAATGAAATTTTCCGGCTTCTTTTGCTCTTTGGTTTCCTGTTCATATGCTCATCGTGTACTTAGGTCTGATTGATTTTATTCGTTCCTATAGCATCAGTTGCATTATCCTGTTGCTTTCTTTTATTTGATCGAAAATACTACGATGCGGACATCTGCATGCATATCTGGACGTTTACTACTCAATTGTAAAAAGTTATGACTAAATTGTATAATATTACGATGAAATGGTAGATAGTTGAAATATATTTTAAAACTATCAACATATGAATGCATTTATCTCAATTGTTGAAAGTTACGATTAAATGTAGAATGTTACGATAAAATGGTAAATAGATGCAAACGTCCGCATATGCAAACGTCCGCCCGCTAGAGGGGTCATTATTTGATTAGATTCTGTTTATCTTGGTAGCTGGTGGCGCCTTCACATCTTAGTTGTTGCTACAGAGCCTTGATGGATGTGTTGGAATCTTGCAATCAGGACCGTGAATTTTGAGAAGAGAAGACTGGGTTTTATAGCTATTTACGATTTGTTAGTTCCTCTTTCCTATCCTTAAAGTAGTGCACCATCTTGAATGAAATGCTCCTCTTAATATAACACCAATTCGCTTCCGATCTTATTCTCTTTTTACTGTGCTGTGCTTATTACTTTTCTATTTATTTGTCTTACTTCAGAGTGCACTGTCTAGACATGGGGTTTATTCATGGCCCTACGACACCATACCTCCATGCGAATGCTATGAAGACAGTGTTAGTCTAAATGACAGTGATAGTAAGTCAAGCAAGGCAGATGGAAAGCTGGAGGGCTGAATTGCATTTGCTGAAAGTATGTAGACTAGTGTGTAATGAATGTAAAGAGGTTAGTTTGTTTGTTGGACAACTGTGATAACAGTTTAGGGGATAAATAGGCGGAATGGTATTTTTTGGTGTAATTGAATTGTTTTGGAGAATAAAGATTTCAGATGAGCTCTTTCCCTAAAATGGGGAAATCTCAATATTATCACTAAATTTGTTTTTCTTCCTTCTTTACGAAATATGCTTAATTCCCCCTCCCCCTTTTTGGTATGATAATTACAATGAATTTTTTTTTTTGGGTGCTGCTGTAGTGTTATTTTGGACCTACTACAAAATACGGAAACCCTGTTCTCGCTTTTGTTTGTAGAGAAGGGGTGGTGGTTGCTGTTCATGATTCTGGAGTTGCTGGTGAGTCTATATCAACTGTGTTGTTTTACTTTTGTGTCGATCACGAATTCGATTTCGTTCAATTTTCCGATATCACAACATTATATCATAATATATCATCTTACACTTTTCATCTTTACCCCTGTACCTACACAATCTCATAATATATCATCTTACACTTTTCATCTTACACTTTTCATCATATTTTAAATTAGTTTCTATCACCTCTTTTCTAAATTCTCTCCTACTCTCCTCTCTCCCCTCAAACTTTCACCATCACAACAAAACCATTCAATTTGCACCCATCACATAATACCCCGTATCCCATCTCCGGTTCTTTTTTCATCCGAACAACATAACTAAACCCGCCACCATTGGACAAATCTATTGAAACAATATCCCACATTAGGAACAAATAAGCCTCACCAACACTTATGTAACATGCTGACAATATCCTACATCGGGAACAAACAAGCCTTACCAACACTTATGTAACAAGCATGGGAAGGAGGTAATCCGGTTGATTCTTTGCAAATTCCATGAAATTAGGCCAATAATCTTTGTAAATTATTAGACAACAAAGACCAAAACCCAGCAGTTCCATCCTCAATTACAGCATTGAGAACCTCAGCAGTAACATCTTTCTCCGCCCAGCTCAATCTCACCCTCTCCTCCAAACACCCAAACAGAAAACTCATCTTTTTCTATGACCCAATTTTGACAACCACCGAAGCATCATCGAATCTTTAGTCAGTAACCCAATTTTCATTGCACCGGTCAGATTTGAGGAAAAGAACGAAAATTCTCATATGGGCTAAGGTTCAGATTGCAAATGGGTCTTTCCAATCTCTCGTGAGTGACCCAATTTTCTCGCACCTTTGTTGATTTTCTACTGGGTTTGATCCTCTGCATTGTTCAAGAGAGAGAGAGAGAGAGAGAGAGAGAGAGAGAGAGAGAGAGAGAAACAAGGATTGTCTACTTCCTTCCGCGTTGTGACTTTCCGGAGCAGCGAAAGTGGATCCATCGGAGGTTATTGTTGGAGTGAAGGGTAGCGAGTGCTTTATTGTCGGAGCCAAGGGAGTTCACAGTGAAAAGAGAGAGAGAGAGAGAGAGAGAGAGAGATAGAAAGGGAGAGCAAGATGAACCGAGTAAGTGCGGGTGAGATAGGAAATGCGGTGGGGTCCTGCAGCCGCCTATCTGGGGTATTTCTGTCATTTTATTACATTTTTCCTATTAACCAGGTCACATTATCACAATATTGTAAATAGTAATACAAAATGGAACGAAATCGCATTCCTGGTTTGATCATATTAGTATATGTTCTTTATTTTGTTAAACAAATTTTGACTACTGCTGATTTTAGGGAACTTTATTAAATTCAACAAAAGTGTGTTTGGCTATGTCACCGGAGATGCTGCAGCCTGCAAAAAAGTTCTGGACAACCTCGATGTATTGATCATAACGCCAGCTTCTTCTTCATTTTTATTTTAAAATCTTAGGTTGTGGTGTTGTATGCAATCGATGGAATTCTGCATTTTTTCTTCTTTAGGTTCGAAGTATGCCACCTTCAGCCCAAGATATTGTAGCGAAGCTGGATAAGACAGTGGCTTCGAACATCGATGGTTTGTCAGGAATAGTGGTTGCTGGATGGGACGCCGAAGTAATTTAAAACTTCATTATAGTTTTTTTCATTTTTTTTTTACTACTATAGAGTTAGTCGTCACCGTCTTTGTTTGTTTTTTGTGATTGTATGGGTGTTTTTATGTAGTATCAAACTGTCTTGTACTGCCTGGATACTGACAGATTACCGCGTCAGGGGTTAATATTTTGCTGTTCTTGTTCAGAAAGAGCTGCGCACATACTTACATATTGGTACAACTCGTTTTCTTGGTTCTTGCACTTAGCTTATGAAATGTTAATATATATAGTGGTTCATGTTTTGTTGGGTTCTCTATAGGGATTTTATCAGGATGTCATTGGACGAAGCTGCAAAGGTTGCCAGGTTCCTGATGGCGTATACTATAGCTTGTAAAGCCGAACCTTATGGCTTTAACTATGATATCAAGAAAGATGAAGATCCTGATTACATGAAAAATATTGGTACTTCTGTCGTTGGTAAGCTCTTTCCGGACCCATTTCTTACTTTTATGTTAGACTATGTATGATCAGTTCCTTCTTCTAATTGAGTATGTTCTGGTCAGTTTATCGTGTCGGACATAGTACTGAGGTTCAATCCGCTACCGGAGGAGGAGGTTGGTCTAACGTCATGGACGAGACAGCTGATAAAGATATCCAAGAAATGGGGACCGGTACTAGTGATATAGATATGGGAGAAACAGGTTGCGGCAAAGGTTGATACCATTTATGAAGATACTACAGGAGAATCAGGGAGAGAGTGCTAGAGGCTTAAACTTAAGGCATAAGAAGACTCCCGAGATGTCTTTAGTGTTTTGCTATTTCAACACTAAAATAGCTGCTGCAAAGCCAATCATCGCTAGCCGACCTAGCAGTACATCCAAAAGGTTGCTATCCGTGGCACTCCTTTCGCATTATCAGAATTGAAGTTGATTCACTTGAAGTTTTTGGTGAATTCTTACTAACAAGTTTTCTGAATCACTCGGGAACAAAAAAAAGTAATCAGGATCCCAATATTGTTCAATTTTTACATTAAATTAGCTCCTTTTTAATTCGTTTGATTGGAGGAGTGGAAGGTAAAGAAGTCAAAAATAGAGATGGGGTGAAAAATAAATACAATGGGTAAAAAAGAATACTCTTTCATGTTTTTTGATTGAACAAAGGAGAAAAATGAGAGTTTTACTTTCATTGTTGGTTCGATATAAAAAGTTAAAAAAAAAAATTTAGAATACTTTTAATTGCTGCCTTTACATTTTATTTTGATCTTTACTCCAATTTTGGCGTGAAATTTTTTATTAAAGAGGTAGTGTTTTATTTTCATTTGTTCCATTTTCATTTTTACCAAATAAGTGCAAAAGAATATACTTTAATTGCTGCCTTTACATTTGTTCCATTTTTACCCAAAAAAAATCGGATGTTGGGTATTAGTCTCCTGAGTATTGATCAATATCCCAAACCAAATGTATCGACCTTAATGCAACACAAATTACTAAAATAACATCATCATCCATTCTGTTTTTTTTGCTTTTACAGATCACTTTTGTTCCCAAAACGCAAACATGGATATCTACCACAAGTTACTAAAATAACACACTACTACGTTCAAAGGTACCTAACAATTGCATTGCATTGCAAACAGAATTTTCAGTGTCACCAAAAGGCGAACTGTTCTACTAAAAGGAGAACCGAGTAAAGGGGTGTCGATCAAACATCCTTAATTTGCTTAAATTCATTCAATTTTATGTAAGCTATTGAACCCATCCATCATGAATCTTATTCTATGGGCCCGTAGCATACAAAAAAGTGTTTGTATACTATCTCTCTTACTATGGTTAAATAGATTCCCTATATATGCTCACGTTATTCTTTGCAGGAAAGCTTAGGAAAACCGATAGCTTTAGCTATCAAAGCTTTCAAGTTTACAATTTTAAAAGGTGAAGCTGTTGGAAAGCTAAGTTGAGAAGCTTAAGCTTTTGCAATCCCTTTATAAAGCAGAAAGCTTTTATTCCAACAGTTGAAATGTTGAGTATCATCCAAGATATAGGATTTTTAATTCAACACAGTCTGATGGTCTCATTTATTGTTAGCTCATTTTGGCTAAAATACTTTATTGATACAACATGCCATTTGACTGACAAACATTCCACTTTTAGCTAACCTTATACCTGCAGTATTATGATAAGAGGCTCCGCTCCCAAGATCTATCAATAGGACTTCTTGATGAGTGGTCGTGACTGCCTTCAGCGAGCTGGTTTTGGCGAGGAAGATGGCTGGCGAGCATGGCGAGGAAGGTGGCGAGCAAGGGGAGCGTCGAGCTATCTCTCTCTCTCTGTGCATGCTTGGCGAACAAGAAAGTGGCGACCAATAGCAGCGACCAAGCGACGATTCATCCGACAGACTTCAGAGTCCTCAGCGGACAAGAAGAATCAGTGCAGAATCTGGGCAGATCTTCCTTTCCTTATTGATAGCCGAGTCTGAGTCCTATTTAGGCTAGGTTTCCAATTGTATTTGTTTTACTTTTATTCTAGGATTGTTACTTTATTTAGTTTT
>JAOTQG010096162.1:0-13615 GCA_025631175.1 Iris virginica
TTTATTTTTCCAGAAAATACTATTACTCTTGAAGATTTTTTCACCAGGGTGGGGTCGGCCGACCCCGCCCGACCCCACCCAGATCCGCCCCTGACCACTCCTAAACCGCAGCCATTTCTAAACCGCACAACTCACTTCTATCACCACTGCAATACCACCCATCTACCACCGTATCTCACCCCTATTCTCTCTCTCTCTCTCTCTCCTCTTCCTCTGTTCCCTCTGTTCCCCTCTCACTTTCCATCTCCCTCCCTAACAACTTCCATCCCACAATTTCGTTCCCTTCAAGAAGCGCCGCTAGGGTTCCAAACTCGCCGTCTCATTTTCGGATCCTCTGACGTAGTATTCGCCGCTTCAAGAATGTTTTTTTTTCTTCTTTTGGTTCTTGATATTTTTTTTTTCGTCTTCTTCTTCTTCTTCTTCGTCTTCGGATCCTCAGAGACGATGCACATAAGTGTTTATCTCAATGCACATATGTATTTATGTGTTTATCTCAATGGACGTAAGTATGCACATATATGATTATCTTAATGCACACACGTGTTTATTTTAATGCACATACGTATTTATCTAATTAATTTACATATATATTTATCTAAATGCACATATGTATTTATCTAAATGCACATATGAGTTTATCTAACTACACATATGACTTTATCTAAATGCGCATATATGTAATTTTTGAATTTTTTTAGATTCGGATTTGTACATAATTAATTTTTGTATTTTTTATGAAAATTATGGAATAGATTGATCCTACCATTTTAGAACCCTAAATTAATGAGATAAAAAAAACCCTACCATTTTTGGATCCTAAATTAATGAGATTAAAAAACTGTTTTTTTTTTTCACTCACTTGTCATTTGGAGGGTGTAATCCACTCTCGTGATGGACACTCCGTACTAAAAGCGCTTAGACACTCGATATACCAACGCCTTAGATGACTGGAAAAATGAAAATTGATCTCAGATATAAAATTACAAACCTGTGGTTTTGAAGAATATATAAGATCTACAGAAACACTACATTACCTGTGAGGTGCAAAAGAATGAGAGAAGGCAGGGGGGGGGGGGTGATCTGTCACACTAAACACCTATAACCATATAAGGAACAATGCGATAAGAATCAAACTAATCAACAAATGAGGTTGGACAGATGAACTAATCAAAGAACCACTGCTTGGCTGTCCTTGTGTGGGTGACGGCAATGCTGCTGGTGGAGGAGGTGAAAGGACAGGGGTATCACACGTTCCAAATGTTGCATTTTCCTGATTATTGCAGAAAAACAAAATCCGCCGGTCAATCCAAAGGTTAGGTTGAAACAATTTGGATTAGGAAGTTTCATAACATCTGCCTACAAGTTTTATATCAAGCATGCATAATGCACCTAATGACGTCATAGCTCAAAATATGTCCAGGGATAAAAGACCAAATGGTTAGGTAGTACACAGCATCATAAAATGGGCACTGGTGGGTTCTTCTGAATCTATTCTTTTCCTTCAACCACTACAACTGACTGTTGTGCGCAACCTCGCCCTTAGAATTAATAAACAAAAAGGGACAAAGTTTAAATGTGTTTGGATTTGTAACAAATGGGAGGCACGCTCTCAGTGATTAATAATGCATGATGAAGTTTTTCACAAACTTTTCAAAGAACATTATGAAACTTGATTAATGAGCTTTAGCTTTCTGCAGCGCCGACTCTTCTCCAAGACCCTGCAGGCTGCATTGGTGGGAGGCTAGGCTCATGCATGAATGATCTATCCTTGATAATTGGTCAATGAAGGGCAATTAGCATCGACAAGTTATCTTGTGTGAAACTTTTGTTTATAGTTGATCTTTTAGTTTAGATTTGAGGACAAACCTTGCAATAGGCAATGTTTGTACAACCACAAGCCAGATGGCCATTCGCTTCATCAACAGCTTCTGCCGCTCCTCCACCATCATTCCTCTGCAGCAGCAAGTCAAGAAAATGAGAATTATTATTATCATTTTATTTTAATATATCATTTAAACCCCAAAAAACGTACTAGCCCATTCTAGTCAAAGAGTCTACATTTACAAGTCAAACGTTTTAAGATTAAAATAAAATTCCACAGCCATCCTTATCTTTTAGGACTAAAATACGTTTTTCCCATTTAATTTAGAAATAATAAGAATGACTTTGGAAATTCACAATTTTTCCCTTCTTTTCTTTTTGTTTTAAGGCTATCATCCATCATAGTCCTAAGACTCTGGTAAGTAAGAATTCCTCCATCATAGTCTTAAGACTCAGAAAGATTCATTTTGTAAGAGTATTGAACGCTATAGCATCCATGGTAGGTGATAGTGATAGAAATTCAGAAAAGTATAAGCTTAGTTGTTGAACATTTAAACCATGACCGTTAAGTTTTAACATTCCAAAATAGAAAGAGTGACTCTTTGAGCAGAATGGAGGAAGCATTACATTATTCATTAAGAAAAATAATTGTAGACATGCTCAGTAGTTGATACCTGGTAATAATCAACAGCAATGAAGTTTGGCCAGCGCCTGCCAGCTGCTTCATAGCAAGTATTCATCATTCTGACCAATGGAGCAGAGTTATCCATACAAGCTGCTGACATGTTAGGATTAGTGGGAAAATAGTTCTGAAGAACCAGTGATCTTGTTAATGTGTTCATCGAAGAAGATTCCGAACGACTTGGGCAAGAACCGTTAATCATCCCATCATTTCCATCTGTAGGGTGTGAGCAACATTAAAATGGGCAATAATTAACCTCAGCAAATACATCTTGTACAATGATTCCCTGGCGGGAAAGGAGAGGGAAAGTAACACTCACACTGGTTTTCTACCACATATCTCCACTCATAAGCAATTCCTTCAGTGGCTTCCTTTGTACGAATGGAGGTGAAGACGATCAAACGCTGATTTTGTCTGACCATATCATCCACTGTAGGCCAATCTCCACCATTGTTAGGCATCCGAGAGACTGGAAACATGTATCTACTCAGACCAGACGCATTAAAGACCCTTGTTAATCCCTGTGGGCTTCTCACATAATCCTCAATGAAAATGGTAACGATTTCTGATGGATTTGCTTGCAGAAATACTTGAATCTCTCTGAGCACATTAATAGCAGGTTGCTGGAATACATAAATGCATACAGTTAACTATAAAAAGAATCACACCAACGACAATCGATCAATTATAAAGTGACACTTACAAATCCTGTGACGTTGTAACATGTGCCACCAAAGGAGTGACACAACCAGACGTCATTGTTGAAATCATACATATCAAGCATAAGCCCTCGAACGCCATTCTACAAAGGAACAAAATCCATTAGCAGCACATTTTGTTGATCTAAGTCGCACCTCACTGGAGTGCTTAAAATTCAATACACGGCAGGGTTTGGTTAGAACTACGAATTCAAATCCAGAAAGGCTATATCGAAAGGATGTGAACTGTGTATCTGCAATCTTCCTTCACTGGCCACCAAAGAAAATATCAATAAGAAGTCCAGAATTCCCTGACAAAATCAAGCCTAAATTTTATACAATTGTGCTAACGGCACTCTGCTGTGTTTTTCAAAAGCCTTGCAAAGTTTCTCGTTAATGTGGCCTCATGGCTCATTCCTGATACATCTAGCACCAACTTAGTTTCTTTCATCATAACTACTTGATATCAGTTTCAATCGTTCTTTTCCTTCTGTTTTCTTTATTTTCCTGCTTGCGTGAGTTTTTGTGTGTGTGTGGGTAGGAAGTAATAAAACAAAAGGCACCAAGGGGTAATTATGTGGCCTCAAGTTACCTTCTTTGCAAAATAGTAGTAATAAGCATGCCCAGAAACTTTATTCTATGGAACTAGAAACAAAGAGCTGTTGACCAGCACTAATAGCACATCTCCATGTGAGATAATGGAATAAAAGATGATGCGTGAGGTGGAATACTTATTTTAAAAGCTAAGCAAACAACCACTCATCAAATCAGTTGTTCCTTCATATTAAAGAATAATTAGCATTACATTCTCTTAGCTGGCCGCTCAACAGCTCAAAGTGACACTTTACTAAACAAGAAGCAGGCTACTGACATCCTCCAGTAAACCTCCCCCTCATGATAGCCTGAAGGAAAAAGGTATATAGTACCCAAAATGCATGACCTCATTGCCTTTTGAGGTTGTACAGGGCAGCATTAATGTATAATTTTCATACAAAACAATTAGGTTTGCTTAACATTAACCTTGCTCGTAACCACTTCTACCACAAAAAGAAAAAAATTCATTCAGCGAATAGACATATTGTCCAACAAATTCCATATTCCACTTCTTTTTTCCTTCTTTCTGAATACTATAAAGGGAAAGAAATGAGCTGAGTTTGATTTTACAAAGCGAAACTTTTTTAACGAGCTGAATTAGATTGATCTTACTTGGAGTTGAGTGGTAACAGAATCCTCCTGGTTGCTAGGAGCGAGAAGAACAGAACCCGTTGCGGACCTAGAACCGGCTAGAGCATAAGAATTGTGGGTCGTCAGCCATGTATACCGATTAAAAGGCAAACCTTTTACCTGGTCAAATTCAAACCACACACCCAATTCAACATTGTTCCACTCAAAAAAAAAAAAAAAGAAAATTCAAAATCAAAAAGTGATCATAAATTATCATTTTTTTCGATCATACTACCTTGGATGTTGGGTTAACGGGTTGAATGCGAGTACATCTGGGTCGGGTATTGCCATTAGCAGGGCAAGTTCCGCACCGTAATCCGGCTTCACATCTGTTGTTGTCAGCATCACAGGTTTCCCCAATCTGTTAAAGTATATAATCGAAATTAAACCCAAAACTGAGAAATTTGATTGAAAGAAACTATAACCTACGGAAATGCTTTGAATCATATCAGACCTGGAGAGAGTAAGAACATGGGAGGAGGCAGATTGTAATGAAGAGGAATTTGCAGAAACACTGAAAAAAAAATATAGCGAGAAAAGGGTGTTAGGGTTTAGGAGTAAACCATGGAAACAGTCATGAAAATAGAAAAAGTTAGAATGGAGATCGCATGCCTCCATTTTTTGAGGGTAGAGAGAGAGAGAGAGAGTTGGAACAGTTACGGTGATTTCTTTCTTTTCTTTCTGTCTGTGGGTGGGTTTTTGAAATTTGAGAGTGGGTAGGGACTAGGGAGGGTTAAATCCAAAAGTTTCTTTCTTTGTTCAAGGGAATTTGATTTGGGTTGTGAAATACTATGGAATGTGGGAAGTCTGATTCGGACATTGCAATGGGAACAGAGCCCCCCCTTTTTTTTTCCTCGGATGCGAAACACACTACGCCGCGCGCGTAAAAAGTTCGTTATCATTACCACGTTTCCCGTACTTTGAATTGTTTGTTTTTCTTTTTCTTATTGTGATAAAATAAATAAATTCATTACATGAGTTCAAAATTAAATAAAAAAACATTGAAATTTAAACTGTATCCGGGGGACTTAAATCCTTAATCAGTTGCAAATTACAAAAAAAAAAAAAAAATGCAAATCATGCAAACTACAGTAAATCATGACAGTTATATTTATAGTTTACAGTTAAATATTTATGATTTACGATTATATTTTATTATTTATAGAATTATTATGTCATGGTTCACAATATTTTTTAGCTGTTTCATGATCCCGCTTCGTACGATTTGCATTTTATTTTCGGTTCACAATTTATTTTTTGTTTTTGTATTTTTGAAAAAAAGAAAAATGAAGAAAAAGAAACGGTCATAATTATTGGTATTGTAGCAGTTGAAAATACAACCTACTTTTTTTGCTTTAGTTTTTATATTCAGGCATGTCATGCTAACAAACAACACTGACTACTAGACTGACTGTTGTTTTCGTTTACAATTGAACCGAGTAATGACAAAAGGAAAGTCTACTAAACACATGGAGACCATTCTTCTGCTACGCTACTAATAAATTTCTACGTTAATTTCCCCAAACCCTAAAAACAGGATTAGAATTGGGTGTTTGATATGGAAAATATTACATTTCTGCCCTCCCATCTTCAAATTTGACTTGAAGTCTATTATTTTTTTCTTTCAGGTACAGCTTATAACCACAGAAGAATCAGTGTGGCAAGAATTGCAGTCATTAACCAGTGAAGTTGGACAGATGTGCTGATCAATGATCCATTGCTATGCCGTACTGGCTCTGCTCCAGGTGGTGACAGCACTGCTGCCGGTGGTGGTGGTGGAGGAGGCTCCGGGGTATCACACGTTCCAAATGTTGCGTTTTCCTGCTCATATACAAGACATAAATTATATTGGTCATCCCATGCATAGGTTAACTTGAAGTTTGAAGGACAGAAGTGCGTGTGCTTGTGTTTTGCGGATTTTTTGAACTTAAAATACAGAAAGTGAAGGGTAAATAAAAATATGAGGAAACCCCAAAGCAAGCACGGGTAATGACATCGGAGATCAGTTATTTGAGAACTGTTAATACAATGACACGAATGAACCTTGCAATGGGCAATGTTGGGGCATCCACAAGTCAGATAACCGTTTGCTATATCAACAGCTTCTGCCGCACCACCACCATCATTCCTCTGCAGCAAGAAATCAAGAGAGTGAGGTACATTTTGTTTCTTTTATTTTTCTTCTTCTTAATTATCATAGTTGGTATTTATCATGGCTACGAAAATGCCTTACGAAATGTAGACGTACGCACCTGGTAAAAATCGACCGCGATGAAGTTTGGCCAGCGTTTCCCCGATGCTTCATAGCAAGTATTCATCATTCTGACCAGTGGTGCAGAATTATCAACACAAGCTTCTGTCGTGTTGGGATAAGTGGGGAAGAAGTTCTGAAGAACCAGTGACTTAGATAATGTGTTCATCGGAGAAGATTCGGGCCGATTTGGACATGACCCGTTAATCATCCCATCGTTCCCAACTGCAGTGTCATATCAAATAGACAGTCAGTATTTATATACTGCAAACTATAAAAATAGGACAAACATTATCAAATTAACTGGACATGGCACAAGTTTAAAATAATGAAAAGATAAGCTACCACATTTTCATTTATAAACAGAATTTCAATAGCACAATGACTTCTGGCAGACGTTCCATTCCTGGAAGGAACCGCGATTTCAATAGCACAATGGCTTCTGGCACAATGGCTTCTGGAAGGAACCGCGATTCAGTCTAAACGACACAACTAAACATGGGGATTTTTGGTCAAAAATGGAATCTCCCATCCCAGTCTCACATAGCAAACAAAATCAAAGTCGTGAAAAATTCTCAAACCAAAGTGATACTCTTGAATCACACTATGATCCTATCAGCCCCCTTGGGGCCATAAGAACATAACTAATAATATTTTAATTTTTTAAGATTATGAGTCTATTACACTAATAAAATAAGATGGAGAAGGATTTCATTCAAGCATCACTATCCATATCCACCTCGTACATAGGTTTTCCTACGATGAAGGACAGATGAAAACTTACACTGGTTTTCTACAACGTATTTCCACTCATAAGCGATCCCATCAGTGGCTTCCTTGCCTTCTACAGAGGAGAAGACAATCAATCGTTGATTCTGGCTTACCATCTCATCCACCGTAGGCCAATCTTCACCATTTTTAGGCATCTGAGAGACTGGAAACATGTAGGTACTAAGACCAGATGCATTAAAGACTTTTGTCAACGCCTGTGGCATTCTTACATAATCGTCGATGAAGATGGTAACGATTTCTGATGGGTTTGCTTCCAGGAACACTTGAATCTCTTGGAACACATTGATGGCGGGTTGCTGGAAGACAAAGTTGCTACAGTCACTACAAGAAAACGTACCACTAACCAGGCCTCAATATGTAAACAAATTCCGCCAATAGAAGTAAAATACTTACAAAAGCTGTTGCATTGTAACATTTGCCACCGGCTGCTTTACACAACCAGACATCATTGTCAAAATCATACACGTCAAGCATAAGCCCTCGAACCCCATGCTACAAACAAACAACCTCACACTTTTCAGAAAGACAGCTTGGGTATTGAGTAAATCAAAAAGCCTTGAACTATTTCCTCAAAGACACTCTAATGTGACACCAACCGGTTCATACTTCATACCACATGAGCATCAAGTTTATCCTTTATTTTTTTTAATTTTTTGAGAAGGGATGTAGTATGAAAAAGCTTGAACAGGGCATTTATGCAGCGTCAAGTTACCTTCCCTTTATCTGGAAATTATTCAGCATTTATTTTAAGAAGAGGCAAACAAGGATAGCACACAGTGATTTTTGCCTCCCAAATCACCTGTTCCTTCATATTAGAAAGAAGCATCTGCATGATATTGCTTAAGGAGCTGCTCAACTGACTCTTTGCTTAACTAGCTAAAGAAACAAGAACATTTTAGTAAAATCATCCAGAAGATTTCATATTCAATTCTGAATAAGAAAAGACCGAATCTGGCCATCCTGAAATGCATTAATACATATATAGCATCTGAGATTGTAGCAAGAAAGCATTAAAGGATTTTGGCATGAAAACCAAGATTTAGCTTTGCGCAGCAAATTCCTTACCCCAAAACACAAACCATTAATCACATCAAGTCATTCATTCTTCCTAACAAGTTGCATTTCTCGTCTGCCACATTATGAAGATTCTTATTTTGACTTTCAGATTAGGACCATTTTCAAATCAATATTAGACCTTTATTTGCATAGCTTGTAGACCAATGACGTTTCCTTCCAAAATAAAAACTATAGGACCTATAACATTAATATCCATTCGAGAATAACAATATGTAGTACAACCTCGGGTTTTTACTGTCATAAAAGAGTTTACATTTTATTTCAAAGATGTCAAGTTGATTATAAGAGGTCAAGCCACACACTCTTTTCATGCGAGAACAAGATTGATCTTACATGAAGTTGGTTGGTAACATTATCTTCCTGGTTGGTCAGAGCAAGAATAAGAGCGCCCGAGGGAGACCTGGAACCCGACCTCGCAAACGAATTGTGGGTCGTCAGCCACGTATACCGATTAAATGGCAAACCTTTTACCTGATCAAATTCAATACTCAAACATTTCAAATGATTTCCACCAAAAAACACACACACACACACACACACACACACACACAAAAAAAACAGATATACAGCTAAAAATAACATTCTTCGGGCATACTATTGATGTAGCATTCATGGGGCGAACTCGAGTGCATCTGGGTCGGGTGTTGCCATTGGCAGGGCATGCACCGCAAAGCAACCCCGATTCACATTTGTCCTCATCGGCATCGCATGTCTGCCCAATCTGTTAAAATCATTGAAATTAACCCACCCAGCACCCAAGAAACGTGATTACCAGATGTAAAGAAAATATCAAATGGTGAAATAAAGCAAGTACCTTGAGGCAAGAAGAATATCCGAAAAGGCAAAATGTGATGAAGAGGAATTTGAGAAGGGTAAAATTGGGAGCCTGAAAAATCTGAAGATGGGGGCAAAATGGGATTAGGGTTTAGGAGTAAAAATTGAAAATAAAAATAAAAATACATTACAAGAAAAATTTCAATTGCGTGCCTGCATTTTCTCGAGGGTGTGGGTTGATTACAGAGACAAAAGGGGAAGGGATGGTAGGAGAGAGAGAGAGGGAAAGAAAGAGAGATGGTGATCTCTGTCTTTCTCTCCCTTTCTGAAAATTGAAGAATTATTTGCTATTAGGGTTAATTGGAAAAGTTTCTTCGATGAATTTGAGTGGGAGACTGAGAAATGAACATCAGATTCGGGCATGGATGATAAGTATAACAGAGACAGAACCATTTTCCTTCCGAGACGAATTTGCGCGCGCGTTCTCAACTCGAAAGTTCGTTACACACCCCCACGTGTACGGTTTCTCTCCTTTCCTTGGCAACCTCCTTAAAAGGCGTTTCTTAATTTTTTTTATTTTTTAATTTCCTTCATCACCACGTTTTTTTGTCAAGGCCGCCTCAACCGTGCCAAGAAAAACCACTGCTAAATTATAAGTAGCTTTCATCAGAAATTTTCCTACGCTCCTTCTTCAATCATCTTCTCCGTTTGATTTTAGAATAGAAAAAAAAAAATCCTAAAATTAACTTGTAATTTTTAATTCACTTATCGAAGCATTAGGTTTCAATTGGTTCTTCAAGTGCTAACATTCAAAATGAAACATACGAATCCAACGAAAATGTGGATATTGTCAATAATCATTAAATAAAGGATATTATTCAATAAGAAAACTACTTCCCACAACAACAATGTAATAAGTGATCCAAACCACAACAATGGAAGTGATCCCCACACCCACACCCACACCCACACCCAC
This sequence comes from Iris virginica, assembly GCA_025631175.1. Taxonomy (NCBI): domain Eukaryota; kingdom Viridiplantae; phylum Streptophyta; class Magnoliopsida; order Asparagales; family Iridaceae; genus Iris; species Iris virginica. Next base: position 10,296 of record JAOTQG010096162.1, read on the forward strand.
CAACTGTTTGAGATGAGAACAAGTTACACCTCAAAGACTCTCAGCTAAGGATCCTTAAGTACAGAAAAATCCAAGAACAAAAATATTGGGATTACCCAATGCTTCTCTTAGATATCCCATTAATTTAACAAAAGGTTATCCCTGGTATATGTTTTGTTTCCATGGCTTACCAAAGCAGATATATGCTAATACCATGATTCAAAACAACATAACTACAATCTCATTAATTTGTTTCTTTCCCATATCCTATCTTTATGCACAAATTATCATGGCTGATACAGAACCTGTCACTCAAAATCAAAACCACATTATGTTCATCCATAGATTAGTTCCTTCCAAATAAATAATATAGATGAGAATAATTAAAATTAATATTGGTATATATATTCCAGTCCATATATATGTAGACCAAGTTACCAAAACAAATACTGCAAGTTCACTAGCTACCATGTCTGCTTCAATCTCACTGCTTTTATGCATTTTCATGCTTTCTTCCACCCACACTGCTTCATTATCACTGCCATCTACATACATAATCCACATGAACTCATCAGCCATGCCTAGAGTTTTCTCCGACCACCACAACTGGTATTCCACCACCCTTTCTTCGTTAACAACCGCCACGTCTACCGCCCATCTCTACACTTACAAAAATGTCATCCATGGGTTTTCTGCAGCTCTCACTACATCCCAACTCAACCTCCTTCAAACTTCCCCTGCCTTTGTATCTTTCACTAGAGACTCGCCAGTTACACTCGACACAACACACACCCCACAATTCCTAGGCTTAGACGTGGTTTCTGGTGCATTGCCCATGTCAAATTATGGCAAAGATGTCATAATTGGAGTGGTTGACTCGGGTATATGGCCGGAAAGTGACAGCTTTAATGACAATGGAATGAGTGAAGTTCCGAATAGATGGAAAGGCGAATGTATTAAGAGTACTAATGAGCTCAATTCCTCAAAATTGTGCAATAAGAAACTCGTTGGAGCACGATTTTACAATAAGGGCCTACTTAGTCACAGGCCGAACGCGAATATTGGGATTAATTCTTCGCGTGATACTGATGGACATGGAACTCATACTTCATCAACTGCAGCAGGCAACTATGTCGAAAATGCCTCCTTTTATGGCTATGCTCCAGGGACTGCTAGAGGCATGGCGCCAAGGGCGCGTTTGGCTATCTACAAAGCTGTATGGAATGGTGATGGTTATGCTTCGGATGTGCTAGCTGCAATTGATCAAGCTATTGTTGATGGAGTTGATGTTCTGTCTTTGTCGATAGGGTTGGATGGGTTCCCATTGTATGATGATCCTGTTGCTTTGGGCTCATTTGCAGCCATGGAGAAGGGGATTTTTGTGGCTTCATCAGCTGGAAATGCAGGGCCTTGGTTTGGGACTTTACACAATGGTATACCATGGCTAGTAAACGTCGCTGCAAGTACAATTGATCGTGATTTCAATGGAATTGTAACGCTAGGGAATGGGATTTCAATTGCTGGGACATCTCTCTATCATGATAATTCTTTTATTCCCGAATCACCCCTTGTTTTCTTGGATGATTGTGATAAAGAGGAGAGTGTTAAGCGTATTCGAAACAAGATTATAGTTTGTGAAGATACGGCCAACTCTTTAGGCAGTATGGTCAAAAATGCTGCCTCTGCAAGCATAACAGGTGCAATTTTCATTTCAAACAGCAACTCTATAGAGTATTACATTAAAACCTTGTTCCCATTAGTCTTTTTAAGCCTTGAAGATGGCAAAACTGTCCTTGATTACATGAAGAGAAATTTTAAACCGCAGGCAAGAATGGAGTTTAGGAAGACTACATTGGGCACAAAGCCGGCGCCAATGGCAGCTAGTTCTAGTTCAAGAGGACCATCAGCTAGTTGTCCCGACATTTTGAAGCCTGATATAATGGCTCCAGGGGCACTTGTGTTAGCATCGTGGCCAAAAGGTATTCCGTTATCAGATTATGAAACGAAGGGAATGTTCAGCACTTTCAACATCATGTCAGGTACTTCCATGGCTTGCCCTCATGTAGCCGGCACTGCTGCCTTAATAAAAGGGGCACATCCCAAATGGAGCCCTGCTGCCATCCGGTCAGCCATGATGACTACGGCCGATCACCTTGATAATTTGCTCGAACCCATCAAAGATAATGGACAGAACAAGAGCGTAGCGACTCCTCTAGCCATCGGTGCTGGTCATATTAGTCCAAACAATGCGCTCAACCCTGGGCTCATTTATGATGCAACCGCTGAAGACTATGTTAAGCTACTTTGTGGGATGAATTTTACGAAGAAGCAAATTATGATGATTACTAGATCAACCACTTCAAATTGTTCAGACCAGTCTTTGGATCTCAATTACCCATCTTTTATTGCATTCTTTAATGATAACGATACATCTCCTAATGCTGAAGTAGTGAAAGAGTTTCGCAGAACATTGACTAACGTGGGGAGTGGCGGAAGGTCGGTTTATAAGGCAGAATTGGCTCCGATGAGTGGGTTTGAGGTGAAGGTGGAGCCGGAGAAGTTAGTTTTCGACAAGAAGTATGAGAGGCAGAGCTACAAACTAAGCATAAAGGGGCCAAAAATGATGGAGGAAATAGTGGTACATGGTTCTCTTACTTGGAGTGATGTTCAAGGTAAACATGTCGTGAGAAGTCCTATTGTGGCAACCAGGGTTAATGTAGAGCTTTTGACTTGAGATAATCTCTGAGAATAAAATCACTCTATTAGACTATATATTACACCACCGTCCCAAAAAAAAAATTGCCCCATTGTACCTTGCACAAATTTTATGAAGAAAGCATAGCGTACTTAGTATTATTTTTAAACTAAGCTAAAATTATTTTCATATTTATAAATGAGACTATTATATTGTGACGGACAAATAAAGAAAAGTGAAATATTTTCTTGAGGCGTTTTTAGTACAAGATCTTGTTCATCCCTTACTATATATCTGTTCAAATGTTGTCCGTGAGTGTGTGTGTGTATGACGGCGGGTTTGTCGTTAGTCTTAAGGTTGCCGATGCCGCTAAATCTATAGCTTGTCGTTGTTCGGCTAAATATTTTCGTGTCGAGTAGGAGCTATTGATTTGAATGAAGTCGTGGATCGTTGCCATTTAACATGGGACTTTTTAATTTCTATACTTACCAGATAAAGCATGGTAATGCACGAAAGATCCATGGATTAGTCACGGACTGTGTGAGGGACAATGTCAAGGAGGAATCTTTGATTGGAAATTTCGGAATCTTGCTCTCTCTCTCTCTCTCTCTCTCTCTCTCTCTCTCTTTCTCTCTTGGCTGGAAAT
>JAOTQG010096273.1:0-13606 GCA_025631175.1 Iris virginica
TAATCCATCTTGTTCAAACCCATTGGGAGTAGGTGAGTTCATCTTCATCTTTCAATATTTGTACAAGTTTCCTTTTCTTTTATTCCATGTAAATAACTTGCAAACCCACTTGGTAATAAACCAAGAGGGTATTATCTGTTCATCTTTTAACATAATATGAATCCTTGCATTTTTTTTCAATATTTGTTCCTTACTTATCTATGATGTATACATATACATATGCATGCTATACATGCTAGGACATAATAAGTGCAAAGTCTTCCCAATGGTGGATTACAAATCCTCCTTGGTGAGTTGATTATGCATTTACATTAAATCATAATGCTTATGTATGTTATATTAGCACATAATAAGTGCAAAGTCCTCCCAATAGTGGATTACAAATCCTCCTTGGTGAGTTGATTATGCATTGACATTTATTTATATTGCTTATACATGTCTATATATTATAGTAGCACATAATAAGTGCAAGTACTCCAAAGAGTGGATTACAAATCTCACACTTTGTGAGTTGATTATGCATTTATATCTCTTTATATATATTAATGTGCAAGTCCTCCAAAGTATGGATTATAAATCTCACACTTTGGCAGTTGATTATGTCTTTACATTTTCTTTACATTGCCTTTATGTATGTACGTATACACTATTATATATGTGTATAGCACATAATGTGCAAGTCCTTAAGGGATGATATTACGAATATCACTTCTTGAGTTGATCATATTATCATGTATATTATATATACCTGTACATATTATGCAAGTGCGATCCTCAAAGAGTGGGATTAATATCCTATCTTTGGGTTAAATTAAACTTTCTTTCTTCATCTTTCTTTTCTTCCAAATAATCATTAAAGGATCTAGAAATGAAGGAATGCATGTGTTCATGAGCCATACAAAGGTTCACTCCTTTTTTGAAGTCTCAAAAGAGATAAATACACTAAGAGGCAATCATAATCTAGTGATAATGATCACTTCTTTTAAATAACATATATTTCCTTGTAAATATTAAATAACATATATTTCCTTGTAAATATTAAATAACTTCTCAAACATGCAAAAACTTCACTAAAAATCCTACAAATGATAGTGTTATTTCCAAGATCTTTCAATGACTTGGATTATAATGCTTGAAGGATGACAAACAAAGGAGTTATACTCCTAAGTTCTTCTTTATATAAATATACAAACATTTCCTCATTTGCATAATAAAGTGTAAATTCTTTTATTAATTTACATGATCAAAATTTAAGTCTTTTCTCTTGCAAATACATGAACAAAATGTATCTTATATGTAAAAAGCTTTCTCTTTTTATTTTTACATGAATAAAATGTACATTCTCTCTTATTGCATGATGAATGTAAATAAATGATGATAAGACCATGCTCACCTCTCTTTGCATCCTTCTTGAATTCCATGTAAATCAACCAATCGACCGACCAATAGGAGACATGCATGTTAGAACATTATTAAGAGACCGAAAGGGAGAATCGAGTGCCTAACCCCTTCCTGATTCGTAACCTAGCTCCCGGACCTAAAATCTCTCACAATTTAAAAGGCTTGTACTTCCGAAGTCTTAAATATAAACGGAGGTGACGACTCTCAATTTTTCATACAAGTTGAGTGGTCACTAATGAGAAACCCGCATTTGTACCAAAATTCTCATCGCACGCACGCCCCGATGACATGTTTCATCCGAAAATGAAAACCTCGATCGACCATTCAAACAAAACCTAATGATCCCGAGGGGCGTCGAGAACGGGGGTTCTCACACATTGACCAACACAAAATCAAACATTGTCATGAGCATATTTTTGCATTTCAAAATCATACATAATCATGCTTTCGTCCTCCTAAGTATGGGTTACAAATCCTACTTGGTGAGTTGATGATGTATTTACATTTTCTTATATATTATTTATATATATCATGTGCAAGTCGTCCGAAGTGTGGATTACAAATCTCACACTTTGTGAGTTGATCATGTCTTTAAATTTTATTTACATTGCTTTTATATATATGTATATATTATTATATATGTATATAGTACATAATGTGTAGTCCTTAAGGAGTGGGATTACAAATGTCACTCCTTGAGTTGATTTATATTGCTACATGAATATTGTCTATGTATCTTGTACATATAATTGTGATCCTCAAAGTGTGGGAGTAACATTCCATCTTTGGGTTTTAATGAAATTGCTTTCTTCATCTTTCTTTTCTTTTAAATGATCATTAAAGGATCTAGACATGAAGGAATGCATGCATTCATGAATCTCACAAAGATTCACTCCCTTCTTGGAGCCTCAAAAAAATGAATACATTAAGAGTCAATCCTAATCTAGTGATAATGGTCATTTCATTTAAATTCAAAATACATATAACTCTTCAAACAATCAAATGCTTTCAAAATATCCTACAAATGATAGTATTGTTTCCAAATTCCTTCAATGACTTGGATAATGATGCTTGAAGGATGACATAGAAAGGAATCCTACTCCTAAGTTTTCCTTGCATAAAATAAATTAACATTTCCTTATTTACATGATTAAAATGTAAATTCTTTTTTAACTTACATGATTAAAGTGTAAATCCTTTTCCTTTTAAATACATGACTAAAGCGTATAATCTATGTAAATACTTTCTCTTTTTCTTTTCACATGAACTAAGTGTACATTCTTTTTTCTTGGTGATTAATGTAAGGTAAATGATGATGAGACCATGCTCACTTCTTTGCATCCTTCTTGAATCCCATGTAAGCAACCAACCAACCAATTGACCGACCAATAGGAGACATGTTTGCTAGAACATTATTAAGAAACCGAAAGGGCGAATTGGGTGCCTAACCCCTTCCCGATTTGTAACCTAGCCCCCGGACCTACAATCTCTTACATCTTAAAAGGCTTGTGCTTCCGAATTTATAAACGGAGGTGGCGACTCTCAATATTTCATACAAAGTTGAGTGGTCACTAAGAGAAACCCGCCTTGCACTAAACTTCTCATCGCACACGCCCGATGACACGTTTCATCCAAAAGAAAACCTCGATTTAGTACTATTCATCAAATCCGAGGGCGTCGAGAACAGGAGTTCTCACAAAAGGGAGTATATATAGGATAATTGAGGGTTAGTAAGAATGTAGTAGTACACTCCCTTTACTTCTACCCTAAGCTAAACACACAAAATCACATACTGTGGACCGCAACGGTCCAGAGTGCCTATTTCCTCCCTTTTGCGATTTTGACACTTTTTGGTCGGATTTTGCGCCCCCCCCTTTGGCTTTTTTGAGGTGTAAAGTACCTTGGTCCCCCCCATAAGCATGCTTAGTTGGTTGTTTGTCCCCTTGGATCACTTTGACTAGCTTGGCCTCCAAGTTTATGTCCCCCTAAACCTACAAAAGATATGTTACATTTCATTAGTTAAAATGCACCATTTCAAGGCTATGCCCAAATGCAATATGTGCAATATGTGCAATGTGACATTGTGCTATGTGATTTTTTATTATGTTTGCATACTAATTCATGGTTAATCGTATAAGGCTCAACCATGAATTAGTGGTCCAAAAATGAGGTGTCTACAGGTTGGAAGTCATAGTGATAAAGAAATCTGATTTGTCGAATCTTTGCACTAATGTTAATGGATCAAGATATCTATGACGCATGTCCCCCACTAAAAGATGCAGTTAGAACAATTCTTTTGCCAACCTCTCTTCCCCTGCCTTCTCCTTTGAATATACTATCAACAATTGGTATAACTCTGACATTAAGTTTGATTGATTTTGTCGGTATAAATCCAATCTTATCGTTTTTAACTTGATATACAAGTTAACACATTGATGGAATAGCCCTCCAGCGAGCAATCATGTTGACCGTCTTGAATCTCTAATTTGCAGTCTATAGCAACTATATTCTTGACATCAGACCTTTTCACGACTCACTTTTTCAATAAATACAAAAGTAATTTGAAGTAAAATATTGTTTTTTAAGAAAGAAGAATTCAAATTTTTTTAACAATAAGATAGAAGGTAATTAGGGAAAAAATGATTTTGCAAATTATGGGTTAGAATATTGGATGAATTGCAAGTGATAATCCATTATATTATATCTTAGTAAAATTAGATGTCGTCAATGTCAGAAAAAATAAGTGGACCAAAAATGTGATCTTTAAAGAAGTTCTTGAAGCAGGTCTATTAATATTTTCCAACAGCATATTCTTACATATGAATATTTTTATTTAAAACACACAAAAAACATTAACTATATTACATATGTGATTAGGGTGGTAGGTAGTATTTTTAATGTGTATTCTTTGCATATTTTTTTTTTTTTCAGAATTGAATATTTGTATCATATCCATATTTGATATACAAAAATCGATCATATAAAATAGTAGACTAATAAGAATAGTAAAGCCCATAAATCAAATATAATTTGAAGGTAGACTTACTATAATTATGCATCGTATACTTAAATTTTTCCTACTAAATGATAATATTGAATTTGAAACATTTTTATCTTGTTAGGTTATGAAAAAATTCGGTAGGAAGGAAGCATACTTTTGCTTTCCAGAACACTATTGTGCTTGTTATTCATTTTTCTACAACATAGATAATAGAGAGAACCAACTATGTGTAAACTTTTCATGCCCACTCTTAAAAATTTTGCACTATAAATTTAAAAAATATAAGCACATGTAGGAAATAAACACCAGAATTTCAATGATATTATATTTATGTTATAACCTTAGATACTACGACCAAAATATTTCTATTGCCACATACCTTGTTTTTTCATTGAGAGGACATCTTGGACCAAAGATATACTATGACACATTTGATTTAATCGGTGCTCCTAAAGTTGCATTTCTCCTCTTCTTCTTTCGGTGCAACATCAATTAGCTGTCAGACTTGTTAGTTAAGAGCAACTTAGTATCAACACACAATAAATGAAACTTTTGAAAGTTACTTATATAAATATCTGATCACTAAAACCTATTTATAAAGGCTTATATCAATAACTTTCATTAAAATAAATAAATAAATTTCATTTTAGAAGGAATTATTTTCAAAATAAATTCATATCTCATTACAAATCATGGGGAGAAATGATCAACTTAATAATTGATATCATAAAATATAAAATACTTCCTCCGTCCCAAAATTTATTTCTCTTTCTTATAGTAAAGGCAACCATAGCCAATATCAAATTACAACACGACCTACAATCATTGTAAGAATATTGAGAAAGCTACCAAGAGTAACTTTACAAATTGCAAGAACAATAAAATTTGTACAAATATTTGGTCAAAATTGTATCAAACTATTGAAATATTAAGTCGAAATGGGAAGTTTTTTATGGTCGGAAGGAGTACAAGGAGTCATCCCATACTCAAATGTTGAATATATGTAATCTTAATTCTTTATAAATTCATATCTCATTACAAGTCATGGGGAGAAATGATCAGCTTAATAGTTGATATCATAAAAAATAAAATACTTCCTCCATACCAAAATTTCTTTCTCTTTCTTATAGTAAAGGCAACCATAGCCAATATCATATTACAACATGACCTAAGAATATTGAGAAAGCTATCAAGAGTAACTTTACAAATTGCAAGAACAATTAAATTTGTACAAATGTTTGGTCAAAATTGTATCAAACTATTGAAATATTAACCCGAAATGGGAAGATTTTTATGGCCGAAAGGAGTACAAGGAGTCATCCCACCATCAAATGTTGAATACATGTAGGATCTTCTTTTCTAACAGATATATTATAATTAAATCTAAAAATTTAAACACTTGAAGTCACATATCAAAAGAGAGAAAGAAAATTAGATGCAATTGAAATAAAAAACTGAAAAGATTTGGATCAATCTAGTCAAAGTCTAAAAAGGTGTAAACTTTATAGAAAACCAACCTTGAAATTGAAAGCGTTTCTTGGGGTGTTGTTATCTGTCTCCGTCCATGTCTAATAATTGGAAAAAGAAAAGCATATTAAATCTACATCACCATAAATGACACTTTTGAAAGTTACTTATATACATCTCTGATCACACGTGTGTTGCACGTGTAGCGATTTAATAACAAACATAAAAAAAATCTGATTAAAGCAAAGTACTTTATTGGAAAACCAACCTTGAAATTGAAAGCGTTTCTTGGGGTGTTATTATCCGTCTCTTTATGGAAAACCCAATAGTGAAATTGAAAGGGTTTATTGGGATGTTGTTATCCGTCTCTAATAATGGGTGAGAAAATGGAGGGTTTTTCAACTTTAAGGGTTTCTAAGTTTCTTAAATCAGAGTGTTTCTTAAAATGCCGAGGGTTGGGGTACGTGAGAGATTTTAAGTGCAATTGGGTGGGGATAATTGGGCGGGAAAGGGGAGGGTTTTTCAACTTTTAGTGGTTTTTCTTGAATGGGGAGGAAGTTTCTTGAAACAGAGTGTATCTTGAAATGTAGAGGAGGGAGGGTTTGGGTTCATGAGAGATTTGTAGTGCAATTGGGTGGGGATAATTGGGTGAGAAAGGGGAGGGTTTTTCAATTTTCATGGGGTTTTCTTGAAGGGGGAGGAAGTTTCTTGAAACAATGTGTTTCGCAAAATGTAGAGGAGGGAGGGTTTGGGTTCGTGAGAGATTTGTAATGCAATTGGGTGGGGAATTAAGGGGAGGGTTGAGAAAGAAACCCTTTGTTTTTTGATTTCCATGGAAGGGGGAGAGAGAGGGATTAAGAGAGACAGAGAAAGAAAAAAAGGAGGGTTTCTTGAATATATATATATATATATATATATAGTGCATAGTTGATCAAAAAGAAAGAAAGAAAGAAGAGGGTTTCTTTGAATTTAAACTTTTGGGCTTGAGAGGCAACCAATGACTGTTTTTCTTAAAGGTAACTAGTAATAGGCCACGTGCGTTGCATGTGCAAAGTATTTTATGGAAAACCAACCTTGAAATTGAAAGTGTTTCCTGGGGGGAGTTGTCCATCTCCGTCCATGTCTAATAATTGGAAAAAGAAAAAACATATTAAATCTACATCACTATAAATGAAGCTTTTGAAAGTTACTTATATACGTCTTTGATCAAACATGCATTGCACGTGTAGCGATTTAATAACAAACATACAAAAAAAATCTGATTAAAGCAAAGTACTTTATGGAAAAACCAACCTTGAATTGATAGAATTTCTTGGGATGTTGTTATCCGTCTCTTTATGGAAAAACTAACCTTAAAATTGAAAGCATTTCTTGGGGTGTTGTTATCCGTCTCCATCCATGTCTAATAATTGGGTGAGAGAGGGGAGGGTTCTTTAAGGGTTTCTAAGTTTCTTGAAACATAGTGTTTTTTGAAATGCAGAGGAGGGAGGGTTGGGGATCGTGAGAGATTTGTAGTGCAATTGGGTGGGGCTAATTGGGTGAGAAAGGGGAGGGTTTTTCAACTTTTAGGGGGTTGTCTTGAATGGGGAGGAAGTTTCTTGAAGTAGAGTGTTTCTTGAAATGCAGATGAGGGAGGGTTTGGGTTCGTGAGATATTTGTAGTGCAATTGGGTGGGGATAATTCGGTGAGAAAGTGGAGGGTTTTTCAACTTTTATGAGGTTTTCTTAAAGGGGGAGGAAGATTCTTGAAACAGTGTGTTTCTAGGCCTCCAAAGGTATAGGAAGAAAGTTTACCACCACATGTGCTTCACAAGAATAAAATCAAACATATGGCGGTGTCTAAAAAACTAAAGCAGCTTGGAAGACCTCCCAAAGTACTGGAGGAGAATTGGTTCACAAGAATAAACTGCAGTATATGGAGTCCAAGAAACTTTAGCATCCTTCAACACATGGAACAACAACAAACGTATGGGTTACGTTATCATATGTGGACTATTTATTTACTAATTTGAGAAAGTGTCAAATGTACATGGCCAGGCATAATCTCCCTGTTCAGCTGTCTACTGTTGCTTCATACCCGCCGTGTTGTTGCAAGCATGCAAGTTTGTATTTAAGATGCTGAATAATCAGCTCGTTCTTGTCTGTAGTCAGAGTGTTGCATTTCTCAGTGCATTCAAGGAGATCAATTTATAGCTTCTTCTTTTCCTGTTCAATTGTCCCCTTGTTCTCTTCAAGCTACTGGTTCTCCCTCTTAAGGAGTTTGATCTCCTCCTTCAGGCCTTCAATTTCCTCCCATAACCCAGCAATGGTGAACCGCTTACTATTAGGTGAAGCAACTGGTGCTGGTGGAGTTTGTAGTGGTGTCCTGCAAAAGCAAAAAAAAACAAAAAAACGTTAGTTTGTATATGAATAAATCAAAAAAAAAATCTCAATTTTATAAACCAAAACAAACAAAAAAACCTTGTAGGTGCTCCTTGATTAATGTCTAGTGTCCTGCAAAGCAAAATAAACATTAGTTTGTATAAGAATAAATCTAAAATAAAATCTCAATTTCATAAAAAACAAAAGAAACAAACCTTGTAATCAGCTGTTCTGGTACTTCGTCTGTGTCCATCTCTGATAAACAATCAAGAATATCAACAAGAGAAATACCAAATAATGAAAAACATAAGACACAATCTGTCTCAAAGCATTCAACGAGGAAAATAGTGAAACGGAGCACAAAAACCACCACAAATCGTACCAGAATACATGCAAAAACTGTTGAATATCAACCAATAGCTCAAGAGCAGATAAATCTAATCCTTTAAACAGAACGTAGAACTTGAAACTGTCCTGCAAATCAACGTTGCAGTCTAGACCGTCGTCTATTATGAACATACATAATCACCATTGCATTTTACCACTAAGTAACATGAACAAACCACAGAGGATTAACTGATTGAATCAACAAATCTCAAATTAACTGAATCAACTCAACACAAAGCAATATCAGTTAACTGAATCAACTCAGTGACTTCTTCAAACAAGCCGAATCTCAGGCATAATTGGCAGATAATTGCAAACAAATTCAGGCATGAATTCTAAGGCAGAGTACCAGAAACGAAAACTATGAGAATTAGATTGAATCTTTGAAAATTGGAAGACTATGTGTGTGTGTGTGGTGTGTGAGTTTACTGGACGTACTGGTACAGCAAGAGAGATACCAAATAATGATAAACATAAGACACAATATGTGTTAAAGCATTCAATGAGGAAAATAGAGAAACGGAGCACGAAAACCACCACAAATCGTAACAGAATACATGCAAAAACTGCAGAATAACAACCAACAGCTCAACAGCTGGTAAATCTAATCCTTTAAACTGAACGAAGAACTTGAAACAGTCCTGTAAATCAACATTTCAGTCTAGACCGTCGTTCATCGTGAACATACATAATCACCATTGCATTTTACCACTAAGTAACATGAACAAACCACAGAGGATTAACTGATTGAATCAACAAATCTCAAATTCAGTGAATCAACTCAACTCAAAGAAATATCACTTAGCTGAATCAACTCAGTGACTTCTTCAAACAAGCCGCTTCTTAGGCATAATTGGTAGATAATTGCAATCAAATTCAAGCATGAATTTTGAGGTAGAGTACCAAAAACAAAAACTATGATAATTAGATTGAACCTTTGAAAATCAGAAGATTGTGTGTGTGTGATGTGTGAGTTTACTGGACGTACTGGTACGTACTCTACCACATTAGCAACATTTGAATGTTCAACTAAACCCTAATTCAATTAAAACATGAATAGTGCGAAGGGAGAGAGAGAGAGAGAGAGAGAGAGAGAGAGAGAGAGAGAGAGAGAGAGAGAGAGAGTGTGTGAGAGAGAGAGTGTGTGAGAGAGAGAGTGATTAAGAGAGACGGAGAAAGAAAAAATGGATGGTTTCTTGAATATATATATACTGCACAATTGATCAAAAAGAACGAAGAGGGTTTCTTTGATTTAAAGTTTTGGGCTTGAGAGGCAACCAACGGTTTTTTTTTTTAAGGTAACTGGTAATAGGCCACGTGCATTGCACGTGCAATGTACTTTATGGAAAAAACAACCTTGAAATTGAAAGAGTTTCTTGAGTGTTGTTATCCGTCTCCGTCCATGTCTAATAATTGGGTGAGAAAGGGGAGGGTTTTTCAACTTTGGGGGTTTCACGGTTTCTTGAAATAGAGTGTTTCTTGAAATGCAGAGGAGGGAGGGTTGGGGTTCGTGAGAGATTTGTAGTGCAATTGGGTGGGGGATAATTAGTGAGAAAGGGGAGGGTTTTTCAACTTTTCTTTTCTTGAATGGGAGGAAGTTTTTTGAAACAGAGTGGATGTGTTCACTAGTCCCATTTTTGGGACTTAGTTTCAAAAAAACCAAAAACCTTGTTCACTACGTTAGTTTCAAAAACACTATTTTCTCTCTCATACCTACTCTTTTTACATACCCTATATTCACCTTTATTTCATATCAAACATCACATCGAAATAAAACTATCGCTCTCTCTTTCTGATCTTTCTCTCTCAATCATTATCATGTAATTATTTAAATTTTAAAGGGCAAATAGGTAAATTAAGTTTTTACCAAAAACAGAACAAAAACAAAACAATGCCAAAAATCAAATATACAAATGTACCCGGTGTTTCTTAAAATGCAGAGGATGGAGGGTTTGGGTTCGTGAGAGATTTGTAGTGTAATTAGGTGGGGATAATTCGGTGAGAAAGGGGAGGATTTTTGAACTTTGATGGGGTTTTCTTGAATGGGGAGGAAGTTTCCAAAAACAATGTCCTTCTTGAAATGCTGAGGAGGGAGGGTTTGGCTAGTGAGAGATTTGTGGTGCAATTGGGTGGGGAAGGGGAGGGTTGAGAGAGAAACCCTTTGATTTAGGGGGAGAGAGAGGGAATAAGAGAGACATAGAAAGAAAGAAAGAATGAGTGTTTCATGAATATATAGTGCGCAATTGATCAGAAAGAAAGAAAGAAGAGGGTTTCTTTGAATTTAAACTTTTGGGCTTGAAAGGCAACCAACACTTTTTTTTAAGGTAACTAGTAATAGGCCAAGTACGTTGCACATGTAGCGATTTAATAACAAACATTAAAAATATCTTATTAAAGCAAAATTATCAATTATTAATCATAATCTGAGCTAAAAAAATAATAGTAGTTTGTGTTTTATATCACAAAGAATTAAAGAATAAAATAATTAATAACATGTTATCTTATGCTATGATTATTTTGTTTGTAGGAATCAGTTCATCTCTCTTTTGATTTTGATACGGGTTTTGACCGTCTTTTTTTTTCTCTCATTCTTGAAGCATTACATAGGTAAACAATAGGCTAACAATATTGCAAATAATCTTCTCATTTGGACATCGAACTTCTGCTACTGTTAGCAAGTCTTTGAAAGATGTTTGGCCTCTTACATGATTTAACAATAATCTAAGTTATTATATTTCTCCTTCAATTGAATTTGCACTATTTATTCGGCTAATAAAATTTTTTATCCTTTTATTCCGTTAAGCGTCTTTCTTATACCATACATAATGCTCTGAAAATTCGCTGTAAAGATATTTTCATCCATCGAGCATCTTGAAATTGTTTGATATCATCAATCACCTTTTCTTCACCGTCTTGAGTTTTTTGGACTGCCATTCTGTCATGTCCTTTGTAGATATTTTTGTACAACTATTTCACTGCTATTATTCCATAAAAAATCGCTACATTGATGTGACCGTTATATCTCGTTAGCAATATGGATTGTAAGGTACTACCATCTTAGTGTCAAGTTTTGTATTGCAAACTTTGGCAGTTAATCCACAATTTCACAAACCAAATATTCATCTTTGCCTTGGCGTTGCTATCACAATAAGGTCGTGGATAATGATACTTGCATTTTCCATCTACCATGCATGACATTTTAAGATTTTGATCCCCATAAGGTTCATGCATCACATGTTTGATAACTAAGATGTATAATTCAGGTTATTCTTCTCAATCAGGAAGTTCAGCAAAAACAAATCTATCAAACTGGTCTAGACTCACAGTCTTATATTCAGGCTTAAGAATAATCAACATATGAGCATGCAAAAGTTCTCTTTTTTATTCAATTACATGGACATGTGCAACGACTTTGCCAAATATTTCTTTCTTGAACAACTGATCTTTTAGATGTTGCAGCTTTGTCCGAAAGTCTCGACTCCAAATCGGGCCGATCTTGAGATTTTTGGCCATCATAGATTTTTTCTTGTATTTCTTCTCATTCTGGGTTGCAAGTCATAGTGATAAAGATATCTGATTTTCCGAATTTCTGTACTAATGCTAATGGATCAAGATATATATGACGCATGTCCCCAGTAGAAGATGCAGGTAGAATATTTTTTGGCCAACTTCAATTCCGTTGCCATCTCCTTTGAATATACTATCAACAATTGGTATAACTCTGACATTAAGTTTGATTGTCGGTATAAATCCGGTCTTGTCATTTCTAACTTGATATACATGTTGACTGCACGTTGATGGAATAGCCCCCAGGGAGCAATCATGTAGACTGCCTTGAATCTCTAATTTGCAGTCTATAGCAATTATATTCTTGACATGAGACATTTTCACGACTCTCTTTTTCAATAACTAAAAAAGTAATTTGAAGTAGACTATCATTTTTTTAAAAGAAGAATATAACTTTTTAAACAATAATAATAGTAGGTAATTAGGGAAAAAAATGATTTTTCAAACTATGGGTTAGAATATTGAATGAATTGCAAGTGATATCCATAATATTATATCTTAGTAAAATCAGATGCTGCCAACATCAGAAAAAATAAATGAACCAAAAATATGATCTATAAAGAAGTTCTTGAAGCAGGTATATTAATTTTTTCCAACAGCATATTCTTACATATGAATATTTTTAATTAAAACAGACAAAAAACCTTAACTATATTACATATATGATTAGAGTGGTAGACATTATTTTTAATGTGTATTCTTCGCAATTTTTTTTCAGAATTGAATATTTGTATCATTTCCATATTTGGTATACAAAAATCTATCATAAGAATAGTAAAGCTCATAAATCAAATATAGTTTGAAGGTAGACTTACTAATTACTATGATCTGCATCTCTGCAATATACTTATATTTCCTGCTAAATGATAATATTGTATTAGAAACATTAGGTTATGAAAAAATACGGAAGGAAGGAAGCAATAGTGCTTGTTATTCATTTTTCTACAACATAGATAACAGAGAGAACCAACTATGTGTAAGCTTTCATGTCCACTCTTAAAAATTTTGCATTATAAATTTAAAAAATATGAGCACATTGTGAGAACCCCCGCTCTCGATGCCCCTCGAAATCATTAGATTTTTTGTTATTAAGAGAGCAAAGGGTACACACACAACTGATCCTAATTAGGCCGGACGGGTGAAGTCAATTTTGAGTCGATGGACATCTTGGGATAGTGGATTCCTTCTCCAAGATATAGATCTCTTGTATTCCACCTGTACATCGACTCCCCAAAGGCCGAACAGGCCTTGGGCAAGAGTTCTATGCCCTTTCGGGGATCCACCATCCTACCATTCTAGGTCATGTCTCTAAGATTGTCAATCAAGCCAATGTTTCATAACCATTTGTATTTGACTTTTTTGTGGTCATTTTGACTCTTTTGTGAACCAAGACTATGGCTTATGATCACTTGACTCTTTTTTG
>JAOTQG010096384.1:0-13603 GCA_025631175.1 Iris virginica
GAGAGAGAGAGAGAGAGAGAGAGAGAGAGAGAGAGAGAGAGAGAGAGGGAGTTCTATCTGCAATCCCCTGTGTCTATATTAATCAGCAATGGCAGTGCTCAATTTAGAAGTGTACTTGAAAGTACATCCTAAACGTACATTGCCCTCGATCTCTCTCTCTCTCTCTCTCCTGATATTTTTGCCCATTTCCCATTTTTCTCTCTTTTGGGGCTCTCTTTCTCTCTCTCTCTCTCTCTCTCTCTCTCTCCCTCCCTGGTCTCTCTCCCTTTTAGTACCCTCCCTTAATTCAAGCTTTCTTTGGACCAGTCCCAATCCAAGAAAAGCTCTCTCAGGCAAGGTAAAATTTTAAATTTTTTTAATCTCTCTCCCTTCCTCCCTCCCTCTCTTGTTGGAAATTTCATGTTTCTTTTCCTGTTCTGTTTCGTTAATGGTTTGTAATACTGTTGTTTTGGGTTATGGCAAATGGGTTTTGCTGTTTGGGTACGTTAGAATGTGCTTTGTGGCAAATGGGTGTTTTTCCATTTAATGGATGACCTCAGATTCTAAGGCATTGTTCAGGCCTTGTTTATTGGTGCTTGAATTTGATGCAAGCCCATTTTTATTCTCTGTATATCCATGTAAGATTTTTTTCATTTATTAATGATGTCATAATTTTACTTTCATTGAATGTAACAGTGTTAATGACATTGCAATCCCTAATGTTGGAAATGGGGGTTGAATTGGCGAAGGTTACATACAAATTTCTACAATGGAATTCATATATGTAAAGTGGTGGTTACATATTAAAAAATGCAAATTGGAAAGGCCCTAATCGTTGATTTTATTTTTGCTTCGTATCTCCTCTAAATTCTTCAATTTGTAGGTCTTGAAACCCCTACCACTAATTTAGTGACTGTATTGATTTTGATACTGAATGCATGTTTCATCTTTTTCCTCAACAGGTATAGTGATCCTGCTTGTCTCAATACCCAAATTCTGATAGCAAATGGGGATATCTTTTTCATGCCCATTTGCTAATATTGATGATTTGGATAGTCGGTTTGAATCTTTCTTAGTCAGATCATTGAGTTTTGGAGATGACGGTGTGAGTACCGCCCTGCGGTCTATCAGTTTCAACGGTCGAGATTCTGAACCTGCCACAATGAAACCAGTTGGTGCAAACAGGATGATTCTTGAAGGGTCTCTCAGCTTTAATGGGAGAGACTTGGAAACCCTGATATCTTTTAAGTCTTCTTCCTTGGAGAAGGAAGGGCATGTGCCTGAAACGACCCTGCAAATCCCCTTAAAACCCTTGGATGAAAGGAATTTGGCTGCATTGAGGTTGCAGAAAACATACAAAAGTTTTCGAACCAGAAGACAGCTTGCAGACTGTGCCGTTCTAGTTGAACAGAGATGGTATGTCTCGATTTCTGTTCTTACTGGTTTTGTTTGCATTTCCATTCCGGTGTGTTTAAGTTTGATATGTTTATTGCATAATTGTAGGTGGAAGCTGTTGGATTTTGCGGAGCTCAAGCGCAGTTCTATATCATTCTTTGAGATTGAAAAACCGGAAACAGCAATTTCCCGCTGGGCAAGAGCGAGAACTCGGGCAGCTAAGGTTGGTTTTCTGGAAAGAAAAATCAAAATACCCTAAGAGGCCTTGCTATGGGATCTAGCTTGAGATCTCAAGGTTTATGAAGCCCCAGGTCACCAACGGACCTTAGGGATTGAACAATTAAATGTATACTACTGCAACCCACGCAGTTTAGCTCTTAATGATTTTGGCTTTGGTTGTCATTGATTGACAGGTTGGAAAAGGCTTGTCCAAGGATGAAAAGGCGCGCAAACTTGCTTTGCAGCATTGGCTCGAGGCAGTAAGTCCTCGAAACAAGTTTACTTTTCTATGGTACTACACTTTACAATTCATTGGCGCTTTACTGATTCATTCCTCTCTCTTTCTCTCTCTTTGTGCTCTTCTTTTTCGGGTGTGTTTGTGTAAAATAGATTGATCCTCGACATCGCTATGGTCATAATCTTCAATTTTACTATGCCAAGTGGCTGCACTGCAATAGTAGACAACCCTTTTTCTACTGGTAAGTTCACCTTGGCCTCGAACTGTTTGCTTTATTCCAAGATCATTCAACTCAGAAACCTTACTTTTATTCTCAGGCTTGACATAGGTGAAGGAAAAGAAGTAACTCTTGAAAGATGTCCCCGATCAAAGCTTCAACAGCAATGCATCAAGTATCTTGGTCCGGTGAGCTTCATATTTCCTTCTAAAAATTTTGTACTCCATGAAGTATAGATTTTTCCTTATTTTCGAAAACTTCCATCCGAAAATAAGAGTCTCTTATTGAAGTTTGGGATGTCCTAAAATGGAAGTCCCTTTCTCATTTGAAGTTTAGCTCAATGGTATATTTTATGTAGTACCCTTTATCATTTAACTAAATTGGCCCATTAATTTGATACTTCTTAAAATCAGAAGAAAGTCAACTGGGGCCTCTTACTTCGATTCATGTTAGTACACCAACGCTAGAAACTGACCGTAATTTAAAAATTAAATTGCAGATAGAGAGGCAGACATACGAAGTTGCATTGGTAGATGGGAAGTTCATGTACAAGCAGAGTGGGAAACTTATCGATTCAAGAGAAGGACCAGAGGATGTGAAGTGGATCTTTGTTCTTAGTGCATCCAAAGTTTTGTATGTTGGGCAGAAGAAGAAAGGTACATTTCAGCATTCGAGTTTTTTGGCAGGTGGGGCGACATTGTCTGCTGGTAGAGTGGTTGTAGAAAATGGTATCTTGAAGGTATGTAACGAAGTAAAAGCTTACCTTTTTGTGCCTGCTTTTTTGTTATTCCAATATGTGGAAGAAATATCGCTGATCTTCTATATTCTCAATTATAGGCGGTCTGGCCTCACAGTGGACATTACCTCCCAACAGAAGAAAACTTTGAGGCATTCATATCGTTCCTTGAGGAACACAATATCGATCTCAAAACTGTTCAGGTACGTGCATTAACCGTTCTGATTATACCTTAATGCAATTAAATCTTTTTACCACATGTTGCACGGGTTCAAACTACAGGATAGGCCGTCTACCAGCAAGTAAACGATTCTGTATATTAGACCCTGTAATGGTGGGAGCCTCATGCTCTGGGCTGTTCTATTTCTTCTTTATCGGTAGACCATTCAACTTCTTGCATAGATTACATCCATTCTTTCCTGGAGGAATAATGAAGTCCTGAAAAGACCATTCTGTCCCTTATTGACCCTGGGTTCGGACAAAGCTTTGTTTTATACTGTATTCAGATCAATGTTCTGATTTCAGATAATATTATCCCGGTGACTTGCATTCGTCTCAATTGAACAACGGTTATTTTACATAAGGGTCTCACTTGTTTCTTCTTTTATTCAAACTTTTCAGAAAAATCCTGGACCTAGTGATACGGAAGAAGTAGAGTTGATAAAAAGACCTCGTGGCATTGGCATGCGGAATAGCATATCGGACCCTGATTTTGCTCATGCTAAGGAAGAAGCCAACGCCAAAGGCTTTTACAATGAGGAAAATGCTCCCAAAAAACAATATTCTAAGGATGCAGAAAATTTGCAGCGTCCACCATTATCACGGAGATCACAAGGATTTCATTCAAAGATTACTGCACTCAAAATACCAAATAGGGAGGACATTATTGAGATGTTCAAGAAGGAAGAAGAACAACCAGAACCTGGTAGTTCCTCGGACGGCTATGAAACTGCGGAGGAATTCCTTTCGGACATTGAATTTATGGTTTCAAAGAGAAACTTGTTTGATGAAGATGAAGAAGTGTATGAAGAGCCCATTTCAAAGGAAAAGATCATGAAGAGAATAAACTCGCATAAAGGAATGAAATCCTATCAGTTGGCACAGCAATTGTCTTGCAAATGGACGACGGGAGCTGGACCTCGAATCGGGTGCATGAGGGACTATCCTTCGGAGCTCCAGTTCCGTGTTATGGAGGAAGTAAGCTTGTCTCCAAGAACTGCTATTTCGTCGCCCCGGAGGTTCTTCTGTCCTAGTCCAAGGGTTACTACTCCCAACAGCTTGTGTAGAGAAACAACTCCAGCCAAGAAAAGCCCACTTGGCTCAGATCCTGCAGTTTTGTCAAAAGTAGCCACACCTTGATCTTAACTTACTTTTCTTTTGTGGTAGAGTAGGGAATACTTCTAGGATTTCTTTTGTAAACCTTTCTGTACTATTCCTTTGTAGAGTTCATTTGTAGATTTGATAGTAAAAGATTGAATTATAAACAGTTTTGGATTTTGATTAATGCAATAAAATTCTTGTATATGATTTCCACATTTGATAATCACCACTTCATCCTTTGTTGTTTGAGTTGTATCTGATCTAACTTAGTCCTGTACTGTGCTCCTGACAAGATGTTCACATGCTAGGGTAACCCAGAAAGATCAATGATTTAATAGTTCTCAAAACCAGGTCTCATAATCAATGAGGCTTATTACAGTCCCATAAACCACCACCCCAACCCCCACCCCTAAACAAACAAATAAATAAATAATAAAATAATCTCCAAATAAAGAACTCAAAACCATGTGGGAATTTTTTTACTTTTGTCACTAGAATTGTTACAACCAAATTCTCTATTGATATTGCACTTTGTGGCCCTCAAGAAAATGACTTTCAACTCAACCAATTCTTAAAATTAGAATTGCTTCAAAAGGTCTTTCCTTAGTTTCCACACGTAGTTGGAATGGAAAAAAATAGAGGCAATGGAACACTTTGACTAAAACTAAGAACCAGTAGTGGATGATGATGCCTTTTATCTTTGGGAGCATAAAGTTGATACAGAGTGAACTGGAATTGAAACTAAATACCCACCAACTTTTAATCTAATTTTGCTTCAATTTTCAATTCCAAGGCTTGGAGACTCATTCTTCCTAATACTACAACACAATCAGGTATCTAAAATAAATTCCATTTTATTGATGAAATTCAGCTAAATACAAGCTACACTTCGGCTGCACATTTAACAAAAAAAAAAAATTTACAGGGAGACATTAGAAATACAACTTTCATCCCTCTACCCTCTGTGTATTTCCCTTTCTTCTGGGTAAACTTTACAACATCTTGGACTCGAAGACTGTTCTAGTTGGGTCTGTTCGATTCCTAGACTCTCAATATGCAGACAATTTGGACGCCTTGCTGACACCAAAAAAGTACCACCCTTGTAAGTGATCAAGTTAGATGAAAGGAAATATGATGTACTCGGCGTAGAAGAGACTCCATATAAACCGATAAAACCCAGAGATTGCCTCCTGCAAGATGCGATAAACGAATTAGGACTACAAGATAAAAGGGTCTTCTTCCAATCATGAAAATTAAAAACAACTATTTGGATTTGATGAATTCATCCGTGAACCTACAGATTACTCATCACTTTCAAACTTTTCAGTCAAAGAATACACGTTTGAATGTAAACATTTTAGGATTACTTTTACTGCATGACCCTTCATTTGAAAGAACAAACCCGCTTTTTAAAATTTAAGTTTGATGTAATAATGGTAAATTTGGGTGCATCCATTTACTAGCTTAATTTCATAAACAGGACTCCCAAAATATGAAGTAGGACCAAGTGAGCATCTAAAGTTAGCAAGCAGACTCTTCGAAGAGCCAAGGGATACGATTCAATTCAACCATGCACTACCAGACGCAGGTGCAACATGTCACTTCCAGGGAACAACCTGATTTCCACCAATATATTCTGCTTCATACAGGATGCCAAACCTAACTTTCCTTGTCTACAGAGGGTTGAGATTGACTGTGTAAATGATATGACACTAAACACACCATAACAGGGATTGAGCTTCCAAAAT
Organism: Iris virginica; assembly: GCA_025631175.1. Lineage (NCBI taxonomy): Eukaryota > Viridiplantae > Streptophyta > Magnoliopsida > Asparagales > Iridaceae > Iris > Iris virginica. The sequence continues at coordinate 5,853 of JAOTQG010096384.1, forward strand.
GGCCAGATATCCAAACTGCCAAAAGGGATTGTCAAGGGATGGATCATGGATGTGATTAGTATGCCCAATTCACACTCGACCTCAAGATGTACTAGTATGGACCATTACCATCTCACAAAACTCCAACGCCCAAGCCACTCATACGCACAACCTTTGTGGCAGCTGCGCTTTCAGAAAAGCCATTTATGTTCGTTGTCATCCTGGAGCATTGGGAATCCGTAGATCACCTTTTCCGCGAGCTCCTTAAAATTGGGATAAGCACCAACTTAGCCTTGGAGCCCGTCTGTCAATATGATAATGAATTCAAACTTGTCAGTGTTTGGTCCTCTCCAAAAGCTAGGATCCAGATCAGTCCCAGTGATATCAACTAGGATCCTCAAGCATTCCTGGTGCGAAATGCTGAATCCAAAGCGCATGTAGAGGATGGTACCAAAGACAGGTAGGGGTCCATGTTGGTGTATGCATGCAAGATGCAGCTTACGCCTACTTCTGACACACAGAATGGTCAGAATCTTACTTTCTCTTAGTTTTGACTTAACACAGTTCTTACCACCTCTGCTAGCTCCACTCATGACCTCTATTCGGATTAGTGGTAGTATTTCATAGCAATAGCATCATTGTGGGATCAGAGGTGACACCCAATGGGATCAAGAAGAATTTTGCCCAAGAGACAAATTTAGTAACTTAAGTAATGACGTTTCAAGTTCTTATGCATTTCCAGTTACAACATGAAACCAACTGATTGGTCAGCACAGAAGATCGCGATTAAATAGTACCTTCGTCCACAAAGACATTCATATTGCGAAAGTTTTTCATAATTCATTTTTACCCCAAAAAATTTCTGTAACTTACACTAAAAATTAAACAGGTACATTTTTTTAATTAACACGTACGAGCAACATCATGTTCTTGAAAATGAAAAAAAAATGAAAGGGAAAACTGGAAATTCATAGTGCAAATTTAACAATAGAACCCTTATAGGCAACCTAAAGTAGAAAATATGATTATTTTTTTGTGGGCCGATAAAGTAGTTTATCATAAGAGTGTCAAATAAACCCATGAAGAAGAAAGGGATGTCATGTGAATCAATCACTTCAGAGACGGGAGTAAAATTTCCTTCCTAGAAGACCAAATGGGTAAAAAGATGCATTAGAAAAAGTGTGGCTTCATAGTCTGTCAACAAAGAAAGCTATGCTTTTCTTTAATATAAAAGAACTTTCAGCTTGCCTCCATTTAATTACAAAAGTATCTTAAACCAAAAGGAATCCTACAATCATGAAACTTTCCCTGGTCAATGAGATTTTGCATCACCGCATTCAGATTCTTAACACTCCCAAGAGGACATAAATAACGCATAGAAAAAACTAAATTACATTAGAAAGTTACTTAATTTTTCCTTCCTAGGAGGCAGAAATATAAGTTTCCAACAGCTGAACAACCATTAAGCTCAAGTGTTACCTTGGTATAACTTGCTTTTTCCAGTGCCCATGTCTGTCAAGAAAGAAACAAAATATTTTCTGAGAGAGAAATTCTCGAAAGCGGACACTGAAGGAAGTGACTGCAACAATACATCTTACAGAATCCACTCACAATCTTACTAGAAAATGCTAAGAACAAATAGGAAAAGAGATCTACACTGTTCTCATACAATAAAATACTTGAGCACGTGTACTGATAAGTCAACCCACAAAGTAAATTACTTGAGGACAAAGATGACCACAATGCAAGCTATCTACAAAGTTAGCATAATTGCGAGAATGGTAAAATGGCTGTAGTTCCAAGCTGGAGAGTTAAATTTAAACTCCAAGCTGGAAAATTCATATTTTACTCATTAAAGACTCTTTTATTAATAGATGCTTAGGTGACATGACTAGCTTTCTGAAGTTCAACCCATTAGAAACTTATGATTGGGTGTACCAAGTTATATCTTGTATTCTTGTGTTTCCGACAAACTTGTGATTGGGTGTATGGTGTACCAAGTTATTTCTTGTATTCATGTGTTTCTCTAGGTCCCACTGCATACTCTTAACAGATAACTTGAAGCAGGACAAGTGCCGTTAGCTTACAAAGAGTGGGCCAATCATGATGTAGAAGGCAGCGGATATAAGGATTAAAGAGGCTGTTTTTAGGATGTAATGGGTATAGTCTGAGAGATAAAGGTTTAGGGCCAATTAGGGTTGCAAAACATAAAGGATGTGAAAGCTGTCTAGGTACTATGAGCAGTAGCCATGAACAGTAAATAAGAAACAGAAAGAGGGAAAAGCCTGGCTTCACACCGAGGCAACCTCAGGCATCACACCTAGGTTCTTGAGCATCACACCCAAGAGAATTGCATCACCCGATTCGAGAAGCAAAGCTTAACTGCTGCTGGAAATTCATTATTCATAAACTGTCTAATAACACTTTCGTAGATCCATAAGGATTTGAACTCCTAATTGGAAACTACATTAATAGAAACTTCTTCAAGGATTAGGACTCAACTAAAGACTAAAAATAATAATAAATAAACTCCTAGCTTAATACACCGAATTCCAGCAAATCTAGGAAATTACAAAAATGCCTCTGACTCAGAGAAAAATATGAAAACTAGATAAAACTCAAAATTTAAAAACTATAATCACGGATCTACTTAATAACTGATAATTCATAACTGATATTATTTGCAAGTATTTCAGTTAAACCTGGAAAACCAAACTCAACGCCAAGATGGTATGTATTGGAATCATCAAACTCCCTCTGAAAGCCTGCAATACATTTACCTGAATGTTAAATCATTTCTTCACAAGAATATATTTCATGATAGTGAGCTTAACAAGTTAAAAATAAATAGATAAAATAATAAAACCATAAACCAGAAGCTAATAGGAAAGCCAGCTCAAAAGGAGACGAACTAACATGAGGCAAGTAAATTGCTGCCAATACAGCACCAATATAATTTATCATCAGTAGCCCAGAACCAAGGAATGCAATGTTTCTAACTCCAAGCTTCGTTGCGAAAGTCGAGATCTGAAACCTAAAAAAACCAACATTATCAGTGGAGAACTGAAGTTTGAGGGAATTAAGAAATAAACCAAATTATACTTTAAACAAAAGCGGAAATAAGGGCTCAGAATTCGACAATCATAGGTATCAGACTTGGTGGAGTGAAAAATACAGCACGTTGGAGTGGAAGGCTTAGTGCAAAATGCCGTGACTGAAATTAGAGCAATTCAACATTTGTGTTCTTCGTTATCTTGGGGTGCACCATTTTCGATGGCCTCTGAACTTATTCATTCACAGAACATAACACATTTACATTTTTGAAAAATTTATACTTCGTCGAAGACCCATCTAGACCATATCAATTTTGAGATAGAGCTTTAGCTCGATATCCCATTCCACTACATTGATTCTACAATCTGATTCTCTCTGAAGGGTAATATTCATTCTTGGTTGCAGACTATCAAGACATAATTGAACATTTATCATCTATCATAAATGTATTTACAAAAACTATCAGGTTAAACTTCCACAATGTTCTCCAAACAGACTTCTGTACTTTGAAGACACCTTCTTCACATGTTTGGTTTAGATGGGCAGGTTAGGTTTTCTTTGGTGTAATATTCACCTCAAGAGACATGATGATCACCAGTGCCATTTTACTTGAGGACTTTATTGGGGTTGCCTGATGAAAGACTACAACAGGAGGCCAAGATGCATCCAACATTGCTCAATTCCATGCAGGGCAGGGAGGGTATGTACTTTGCCTAAGAAGTAATAATCCCTAATTAAGATCATCAGCCAGAATCAATTATGAACAAGTCATTAGAATTAACTAAATAAAAGTATACAAATTATCGGAAAAGCTGGTGCTCCAACTTACTTCCGATCCCCCTCAACATCTGGAAGATCTTTAGTTATGGCAATGACCAGTGCGAACACTGTGACAAATGTTGTAATGAAAGCCACGGGTGAGCTGCAAGGAAGATTTAAAAAAATATTTAAGAAAAAAGGTCGTCCAAATTATTTGGTAAATTGCCCTAGTAAGTACAGCTACGCAATCAGCATAGCAATGTGTAAACTAAGAACACACGGCGTAAATTCAGGCTTTTGCACATCTAGAATTTAATTTAAAGACCGATCTGACACTATAATATTCACATGCACATAAAGATTAGGAACTTACCTCCACTCAAATGTTAGACCTAGAGCAGCCCTTGTTGCATAATATACACCAAAGTTAAGAAGAAAACCTCGCACCTGCAAAAGCAGCTAAGTTTACATTTCCTCACGGACATTGAAGAACAAGCGTTGGAATTTAAAGACCACTTGAGTACTGGTAACCATAATAGAGGAAATATATATTGACAAGTCTCAACTATAGCAGAAATCTGTGTCATATAAGGTTCTCTAGTAAAGCCATCATTTATGGAAACTGGTACCTATATTTTACTTAGACTGCTTCCATCGGAAGAAGATTGCATCACAAAATGTTTTTCTTGCTTCTTTACACAAGACAGTTACAGAATTACAGTCAAATAAGTGTAAAGAAAAAATAAATAAAAGATGGACTTAAAGGGGGCCATCGGTGACCCTGAGATTCTGAAAATCAATTTGAACTTTGACTCAATGAAGAATTCCAGGTTCAGATACTACTTTTTTACACTTCATTCATACTTTGGTTTAAAGTCGACACGACGAGAAGGAGAATGAAAGGAACATAAATCCAGGAAATGATTCTTTGTTAATATTAGTGGCTCTTCTCAAAAGTGAGCATATGTAATTTGGAGATATGAACCATAATTGAGCACCCCATAATCTTTAAGATGATAAAATGCATTTTAGTCATAAATTTGTTGTATAAATCATTCATTCTTAAGCATGTTGTCTGTCACTTATTGTCAACATTTTATGATGTTAAGCAGGGAAAAACGAGGAAACTTACTCTATAGGGGGTGCAGAATTGAAAGGAAACAAGAGCATCAGTTAAAGAATTTCATGATGAAAGATCTTAAGTGCAGATTTTAATCAACTCTTGTAATTCAACATCTTTATAATCCAACGACTACTTTCACAATTATGAATGACCATAATTCATATCCTATCTAAGTAAGAGCATTATCAAACATATCAATAATTTGCTATATTTCCATGCATCATATGATTTATTGATTCAGTTGCCTGTATCATACTAACCGAATCCATCTAGTGTTGAAAGCCATTATATAGCTACTCCAGTGGCGGAGCCAGGATTTTACCGGAGGGTAAGGCTTTAAAGTGCAAAACATGGAACAATATAAATTTTTTTCTTCTTGAAGATTATGAAGATAACACCACGTTTAAAATACAAGCATTATGAAAAACTATTAAAAATGTAAGATAAGAAGATGCTTTTTTGAACCGACATATCTCGAAAATTATTTATGGTAGTTGGTTATCTTTCAAAAAGTCCTTCGTTCTATATAGACCGCCAAAGAATCATTCAATCACTCATCCCACAAAGGAGACTGGGATTGAGATGCTTCTGTTAAAGCCGAATGGTTCGACCCTGACTCCCTGTTGCACCGAACTCCAGCACCAATGGTGGTGGTGGATCCATCTCCACTTGATTCCAACAGCAACAGAAGATAATATCAGCACAACGTCTATCTTTTTTGTAGAGACGGTAGAGCGATTCTTTTTTTGGTTTGAAAAGAGAAAGAACAAATAGGGATTTAAATGTTTTAGGCTTAAATTTACAATCTCCTCCCTCTAGATAATATACATAGACTAATAAATTCATATGCAGTTTTGAAAAAACAAAATTGTTCCCCCAAATCTCAGAAGCAACCTTGATGAGAGATCGCCTAGGGCAACCCAAGATTCATCCGGGTCGCATAGAGGTCCACCTAGATTACCAAGTCGTATCCAACAGACCAGGCTAGTTGAGGGTAATTATGAGGGTTATCGTCGATCAAGAAGGGAAAGAGAAGGTTGTTGGCCGCAAGACTACTGGAATTAAAGGCACGGTTTGAGAAGCATGAACTAAGTATATGCGAGCTACGGAGGCGAGCTCGATTTACTCGACCGCGAGCAGCGGCGAGGCGTAGACGAGCAAGGGGCGAGCTTAAGGAAACTGCCGGCAAGGAAAAAGAGCATAAGTTGATCAGCCTGATCGGCAGCGACCAATATCATGGTCGGCAGGTCCGACAGCGAGCAACATCACGGTCATCATGCTCGCCAGTGGGCAGCATCCTATTTTCCCTTTCCGAGTTGGTTTCCTATTTCCGTCGCTAGTTAATATTTAAATTAGTTTCCTATTTGATTTCCTAGTTAATTGTAATTCTTTTCTTATTAGGATTTCCAATTTAATAGTTTTCCTTTTCCATAGTTGAATTAGGATTTACTAGTTGCTAGTTTTCTTATTCCAAGTTAATTTAGAATTTCAATTCTTGTAGCCTATATAAAGGCATCAATTGTATTCATTAAAATTCAGTTTTGATCAGTTTGAGATGAATTAAAAGCTTTTGCTTTGTTTCGAAAATTCTCTTTGTGAGATTTTCATTATTCCGAATTCTTTGTTCTTGAGCAATTTATTCCCCTATTGAGTTCTTAGGTTAATTGCGACCTAGGGGTTTAATAGCATCCATATCTTTATCTTCTCAGTTCTTCAAGCAATCACGCTTGTTGGTTTGATTAGCCATCCACCTATTCTTAACAATTAATATTTCTAGGGTTTTTGCACTTGAAAGGGGTTTTGATCATCTTTTGATCAAGGTTCCTCTCATCAACAGGCACACTGTTGAAAGAATCTACAAATATTAATGAAGATCAGTCAAGGCTTGAAATCAAGGATTAACTGCAACGATAAATTCGGGATTGATTGCAGCAGATTAGGGATTGATTCCCTTGTAAATCATTACATTAATTAGGACATTTGTAACACTATATAAAGTCTTATTCCTCGTAAAGTAATTATCAATTAAAACCAGAAAGCATTTCGGTCAATATCCCTCTTTTACCATCGTAAGATGGTATCAGAGCGGTGTTTGATTCTGGGAACTCAGAAATTAATCATCATCGTTCTATACCATTAGCCTCACTACTAGAAAACATGTAAATTGCTACTGTCAAAATAGCTACTGACAAAGTTGGTAGCTATTAGCTACTGATATTAAAAATAGCTACCAAATGGCGATCTCTAATTAACGTTAGTAGCTAAATCAAATAGCTACTACCATTTATTTTAGCTACTTACATATTTAGTCACTATTAATAACTAACTGTTAGTAGCTAAAATAGTTCGTAGCTAATTAATTTAGCTACTAACAAACAGCTATTGAATCAGTAGCTATACACACCATATATATCCCCTTTCTTCCCTAAATTGATCAGTAATACTCCAACAATCGATTCCCTCAACCCCCCCTCCCCAAAAGTGTTCAAAACCCTAGCCTGCAATCTCCCCTCTCGATCTCTTGGGCTCTCACTCACCGGCGGCTGCCCTCCACTATCTCCCGGCGATTTAAGGTAAGTTCCCATTCTCTCCTTCCTCTCCTCTCTCTACAAGTTGTATCTCGTCTCACGGTCTCTCTTCACTCGCATTATGCTGCCAGTGTTTCCCTGATGCCGTAGCTCCACATTTGATCGCTGCCTCTGTCTCTCTCTTCATCAGGCCGGAAAATCTCCCTCCGTTTGGTCCTCCCTATTTTTTCTTCGCTTCATCAAGTGGGTCTCTCTCTCTCTCTCTCTCTCTCTCTCTCTCTCTCTCTCTATCTCGTTAGTATTATTAT